>JAPMOQ010049656.1:749912-803172 GCA_026543055.1 Argiope trifasciata | reverse complement strand
ATTGTTTAAAAAAATTTACGTGATACTTTGCTTTGATTCTTTATATATCCAATTTTAATCTTTGAGTTTCATCGTTTTCTTATTTGCATTTTGTTTGCTTGTTTTGAATTTATTGCCTGTCACTATTTTACTACATATTACTGCTTATTGTTATTACTTTGAAGTCAGTTTATATGAACTGTACTGTGAAATGAAAAGGCAATTATTCATATTTTCTGCCTGCTGTTTTTCTTGTGCTATTCTATAACATTACATGATTTTATATTTCTATTAAATATTTAATGGGTTATAAAATTAAAATGCTACAACCGTCCTGGCATATGCCGTAAAAGCATAAATTTTCTCCAAAACATTGAGTTTTCTGAATTAAATTAATTGTTAGAATGAATTGGTTATTATATAAATTTTTAAATTTTCACTTAATAGTGGTGTAATATTCAGAGATAAAGCACATATTTTTTACAGAAATATGAAATTTCTTTGATAAAATTATCTTTTTCTTCCAGTATGGAAAATTAGCTTAAATTTATATGTGGGTTAGTAATTAGTATACTTAAACAAAAGGGATTTCATCTACTACTTAAATAGTTCATTTTGAATTCTAAACCTTAAATCTCATGTTATCCTGTTGAAATCAGATGATTTCGATGGAGAAAGAAAATGCTTTGTCCCTTTGTTGTAAGATGTGATTTCTTGTGATAATTCAGAATGTTAAACTGACAGTGTTTAAAATTCATGATAGTTTTATTTTATATGCAGAATAAGATCCTAATGCTTATGATATAACATGTATACATTTGAAAGTGAAAAAAAAATATCTACTTTATTATGGTATAAGTAGCAAGTATAAAAGTTAGTATTTAGAGAGCATGATGTAGGGGGAAAAATTTCAACAGCTATAAATGTATTATCATGAATAAGCAGTTTTATTTAACAGAAATTCATCAATTTTTTCAATCATCATATTTATTGGGATCTGATGTTTTTAGAGTTTAACTAACATTTTTCATTTTCTTTTCCATTTACGTTAAAGGAATGTGTTGTGACAGAATAAATAGACTACAATTTACATAATAAAGTTATTCTGTTTTATATTTTAAAAGCAGCAAATTTTCAATTAAAAAACTTGCTTGCAAAAAATTATTAATTTTTTTAATTCTTATTCAGTTTCTGATGAATTTAGAAGAATAAGCTAATCAAGTTTTTGAATATTTTTCGGTTTTCTTGTTCTAAATTCATTGACTAAATCAAGTATACCATCTAGTATCAATGTTTCTATTCCTAATTTTTTTTAAAAATCTCTTTTAAAGTAAGGGCATAAATAAATGTATTTATCATTCCATATGTGTTAAGAAATTAAGTTGTCCATTTACCATCAAGTTTCCATAAACCAGTAGTCTCATTATTCCTTAAAAATTTTTTTAATAATGACTTGTTTGCATTTTTGCTCATTCCTTTAGAAAATTGACAAATTCTCTTCTAACATTTTACTTTATCACAGTAAAAATATTCCCTTTAATTTTGCATTTCTTCCTTTTAATCTTCCTGGCAATTTGACTAGTCACTATCCCCTGATGGTACTGATAATTATGCCTATAGTTTTTTTTTCCTCTAATAAAAAAATCAAAATTTTGTAAAAAAATTTTCACTCTTTTTAATAACATATTTACAAAGTTTCATTTCAGTAATGGATAATTATTTAATATCCATAATGTTTACATTAAAATTCTTTTTCGTTGCATTAGATTTTTTTTCAACTAACAGTTTTTGATTTATTTCTCATTTTTTCCAAACATATACACCAAATGTTTATCATTGCACTATATAGCAATAAATTTTTATATTTTTATTTATACAGAATCCTAGTTTCTTACATATTCATTTTGTGTTTCCTCTTCACATGCATACTATAAATTTGAGTTTTGAACAAAGTATCAGAAATCTCAGTGGGCAGAAAGTTTTTATGGTTATTTTTTCCTCATTATTTTTTTAAAGATAGGCCAGTCTGTTCTATTAACTTTTGATTCGGAAATTTATAAGAAGAATATCTTTTCATTTATAAGAAGACTAATAAAAGCTCATACAAATTAGAACCCTCCTAGGTCCATAATCTAAAGGAATCTTTATGTAGACCAAGGGATTAGGAGCTTTTTAAAAACAAGTTGATTGCTCTTAAATAAAGAATTTTCCTCTTTATTTCTCACAAGGTAATAAATTGGTAAAACAATTAAAAAGTAATTTATTTTACCAGATTTTAAAATTTGCTGTAATTTTCACAATTACTTAAATCAGAATATAATTTTCTTTCTTCTTTATCATTCAATAACCTGTGAAGGAAGTGGGTGATTTATTTTGAATTAATCTTTCCCTATCAAAACAGGCTATATAATACGAAGGAAAACTAATTTCTGCCTTTTTTTCCATCACTTCTGCTTGTCCAAGCTGCTTGTAAATATGCTGCCTGCCTCAGGAGAAAGAATAAAGGTTCTTTAATTTTCTACAGGTTTAAAATAACCCTTATTTGCTATTAGATAACACTTACTTTTTTCCTATTTTTTTTATTTCAATAAAGTTCATTCTTGCATATTGAAATAATGGGACGGTTATTCCAAAATAGCAGTAAAAAATATGGATTGTGCCAAACCATTGCCACCCAAAAAAGTTTCGACCTTTAATTTTTTAAATGTATATTTAAGATGGTGATTAATTTATTTTAGTTATATCTAGTAAATATATGTTTAATTCTTTTAGCAACTTTATTTCATTTCAAACCTATTCTTTTAATGGAAGATTTTGTTTTAATTTCTATGTTCTAATGAAAAAAAAAATTAATTCATGTGGTATTTTTACTACAAAATGTGTGCTTTTGAACATATAATGATTTTTAACAAAAAATATTACGATCATGATCACTTTAAATCAATCTACGTAAATATTTATTTACTCGAGTATGTGTTTGAGAGGAGGAGGGGTTACAAATATTTCTAAATTATCTGAATTTATTGTATACTGGTGCCCAAAATCAGTTGTGAGTTGACTAAAATTTTAATGATCTGCTTAGTTTCATAAGTTTAAGTACCATTTTGAAGCTCTATGGGAGTTATTTCCCTAGTGGAATTTTTGTCTAGTGGCGAGAGCGACATTACCTTCTCCAAAATTTCTCCGTTTGGCAAACATTTATTCTTGTAGGATTTAGTGTACATTAACCATAATATATTTCCCTACCTCCTGTACAATGTAGGATCCATCTTGAATCTGATATTATCTGTTCTGAAGTCATTTTGACCTTATATACATTTCAGATAAAGTGTAATAAAAGTAGGTTGTAGATCATGTTTTCATCTTTAACTGTATTCGTTCTAATAGATACAAAATTTCGCTTTCCACTCCCAGCCTTGCTTCTAATTGAAATAGAAGTTCTGAAAGAGTTAAAATATTGCAAAACTTTTAAATTTTATAAAAATAGTGAAGTATTTTTCTAAGTTTGCTAGCGTAGGTTTACCTAGCCATTAACATTCTGAGTTTCATTTCATTCAACATTTCTATAGTTTCAGGAATATTAATTTTGTATTATTTCATAAAACCAATTAATTCTCCAAATACTTCTGATATAAGGGGGGGGGGGAAGTTACCAGGGAATTAATTACATTTTGTATATCATAACGTGACTTTATTCAATTTCCTCATTTTATGACACTGATATCAGAGGCGACGGCAGCAATTTTCCGACTGGGTGACAAGATATATCCGACGGGGGGGATAAAATTTCACAAATTTAGCTTTCAATCAAATCAATAATAATTAATTTTACGTTTTACTGGTGAATAGCTTAAATAATTAATAAAAACTAATTAAAATAAGTAATAATTATTATATATACGCTTACGAATAATTTTGATATAGAGACAGTAAGATTTTTTCTTTTTCTTTTGATGAAAAGAAGACAAAAAAGGACGATTACAGATAAATTACACCACTTTGATATTGTAAATAAATTTGCACATTATTTAAAAATCTCATGACAAAATAAAATAATTGCTGAAGAAATAGAAATTTAATTATTGATTTATTATTGCATGTATATACATATAATATTTTTCGCAAAATTTTAAATAATTTAACAGAGAAGCATATCTTTTCATTTCAATTTATGGTTTTTATTTATATATTAATGATTTACTCTGTTTCGATTGCTAAGTTCACTTTTTAAAAAATAGTCATTTTTAAAAGATTCACTGAAATTTAATATATTAGAAGCAGGAAGAACTCACGTATATCAAATACATAATGATGTTAAAGTTTATATATACACATATAAAACCCAATTATTTGTAAGGCATTCAGATTTCAAATACAGCAAATATTCTTTTCTATTTTATTATGATCATCCATAAAGATTTATACTTGCAAAACTTTTTAAATATATTTAAAAGATATCATGTTTCTATAAATCAATAATTAATTAATACAAGATTAAAGTAAAATAATAAGTATGATATTACTCACCTCATACAAAGCAGGTTTCTACATAAGATATAGTATTTTTAGATCTGTCTTGAAGAACTGTTTTGAAGCGAATGAGGGGTTTTACCTTCTCTGTGCATGAACCCTTGAGATATTTAACCAATCGGCGCTGAAGGGATCGAGTGATTTTACAACTCAATTCCCCTCGGCCATAAATTTACGAAGGTCAGCCTATTTTAGCCTCCCCTTTTAATGAATGTGAAACATTATCAAATTACAAGAGCTTGGCTATTGTTTCCGTATACAAAAATGATATTGCGTTATAGTAGTTTGCAAAGAAGAAAAGTATTCTGTCAATGTTGCAGAGCAAAAGTTCTTAAGAATTTGTTCTAGAAAGTCGCGCATTTCACTGCGGAGGAAGAAAACTCAATAAACTATAATTTTTATGTTTATATTTCTCTAACGTTAAATATATACTTTAAAGAATATGGAAATATCGGAATGAAGGAAGTATATATATTTTTCTATCGTTAAAATAATAAAAAAAGTTTCTGACTTTAAAAAATGTGTGTAATGTTTCAAAAAGCTATTCTATCTTCTTTTTTATTGAAGCAATTGTCATGAATCATGTAGAATGCTTTTTAAAATTCCGATGCTGACGAAAATCAAAATTTTATATTTTTCAAAAGAAACAATACAAAGGAGATTTAAAAAAAAAGTTTTTTCTTCTACCAGAAACGTATTATTCGTATTCTTGTTATAGAAATATGGCAGTTTTTAAATTTCGTGAAAGAATTTATGATCTGAATATCTCTGATTAATATATATGAAATTTTCACTGACACAATGTACAAGACATATTTCAAATTATTTTTGCAAGAACTCTTTTCAAGATCTATTTTAGTAGATCAGAATTATGAGCTTTGTCATTTGTTTCATACTAGTTATAGACGAAATGAAAATACGTTATAAACATAATCCTATCATTTTATTCAAGTGAATCGGAATCTTCATATGATATCATATGTTCACGTGTTTTTAATTTAACATTTATGAAATTAAAATGCTAAAATATATTTGCCAAAAGATTTCTGAATTCTTCTAAAAAATTTGAAATCTAAATTTTATTTTTTGAAATGAATTTTAATATATTTCCCTTTTTTTTTTGTTATATTTTAGAACCAAGCAGAGTTTGAGATTGCTCCGGGAATATTTGTTGGAGGTAATCATCCTGTCTTCATTATTGCTGAAATAGGGCAAAACCACCAAGGTAGTTATTTATTAGCCAAAAGACTTATACGAGTAGCTGCAGTAAGTGATTCTATTGATAAAACATATTTTCAAAGTTGCGATTATATTGAAGTTATCTTGCCTGTTTTCTTATTTTTACTTTATAAGTTAACTTTTAAGAATTTAACTTGGTGTAATAATTTTTATAACATTTATTTCTATTTCAATTAAATCAACATTCTTTTTATTATCGTTTTAAATTCTGCCTATGAGTATGAATTCTTGAGAAAACTTTCATCTTGGGAAAGTTTTTTTAAAATCCTGTTTCTTATATTGACTGTCATTATTACCATTATGGCAAAGATGCAGATCTAAGTTTTGCTGATAAAAGGAGGAAAGGTCTAAACTTTTCTGTTGTTTTAAGGTGAGATTGTGTTCATTGCGTGGATGCCGATTAGAAATAATTTATGTACAATTTTGGACAAAACTAGGTCATATTTTTAATTAGTATTGCACTTAGATAATAAAAATGTATAAAACCTTATATTATTTACATGTACGATCATATGAACATTTCATTGAGTTCAATTGTATCTCGTCATCCATTTCTTCGTGTTCAGCTGCTTTCTGCTTCTCTATTACTTGATCTGACTGTCTTAATGTTGCATTTTCTTTCCTTTCCCCCCTGTTTAGTATTAAAAATTAAATAACAATTGAGAAAAAATGTATGAAATATACTTCGAGTTCAGAATAAAAGGTGTTTTTCTTCTCTGAAAACTTTTAAAAATGGAAGGAAAAAAATACAACTTTTTATTTTCTAAAAATGAGATAATTTAAACGAAACACTGCAGGCCGATAAAAATAAATAACGGCATAATTCAATAATTTTGTATTAAACAGATGAATAGTCAATAAAGATATATATATAGAAACTTAAGAAAGACGCAACAACTTTTTTTAACTATCATTTTATTGTGATTAGATCATGACCTTGCGCTGTGAAAAGTGCAAGGTTACCATCTGACCTTTTCTAGTGTTGATAAATTAAATGCACTTATGCTACTTTTTAAAAATACAGTCAAACCTCGCTTAACGAACACACCGCATGATTAGCAAAGCAAAATGTAAATAAGTGACTCTCTTGACAATTGATGTATTGTAAAATAAGAAAGAAACAGATGCTATGACATCACGTGATGGATACGCTTGTATTAGTGTGTACATTGAACTTTTTTTGAAGAGAGCCTTTATATCTGTATGGAGAAGTTTCGGCCTTATTAACTTTAAGGGGTTTGAGCAAGTACTTATGAGCTTTGATCGACAAAAATTTGTCTCTGGCCAAGATCTGAATAACAATGATATCGATGAGCTGGAGGAAGAGCATAGCTAAAGTCATCGAAGAGCTATTGAGCTGCATTTTGTATCTCATGAAAAAGCTGCTATGAAAATTTGGTCAAAAAAGGAAGAAATAACCAAAGAAACTGAGTAATAAGTTCTGTCTTCCGGTGAAACATGAGCGATGGGCATGGGAATTTGGAAATAAATATTTGATTGCATTGCAGTATAATTAAAATGAGCCACTAAACTCACTCTTTGGCTATCCCGTCTTTGACTGTGACATGGTGAAAGGTTTTATTTTGACAGTTTAATTTGAATCCAACATAAGTAATCTTTCTATTTCTTCGTAGAAATTTTGCTCCCTCATAATTAAAATCTTTATCGCCAAAAGGATTCTTAGGAAATTTGTAAAGATGTGAAATATTGGCAAAAAAATAGTTGCATTTTTCTAAAAGAATCAGAAGTATTTGGAAAGAAAGAATGAATATAAGTTACTTTCTGTTCATTGGAAACTGAGAAATACTTTCCATCTAGAGCAACAAGGACTTTATGACCAGCATCTCCTATTGGAATTATTAATTTTTTCTACAGATCTGATGCCATTCGAATTTCGAAATAAAATTAAATGACTTGTTTTCATGAGAAAAACAAACACCTAGTCATTATAGCATTGGATTTAAGACTTTTATTGCAATCTTCCTCCTGATCATATGAAAAGCAGCTATTACAATTCACTTCATCTAAACAGAGTTACAAATTACCTACCAGTTGGTAGGATTTTTAACCCATGTGTATCATACACGGAAAAATGAAAAATTGAATTGTTCTTTTTATAGCGTAAAAATTATAAAAAGATGGAATGAATGAATTTTGTAAATTTTTATCTTTTTATATACTCGCTATTTTCACTGAGCTCTATTGTATGTATAAGGAGACATTGATTTTATCTAAATAGTGATGAAATGAAGGATGGTGGAGGATATATTTACACTCTATTTAAAAACACAGTAAACTCCGTTATCAACGGAATTAGGAAGTGTAACAGCCGAATAAAATCGCGAACTAATCATGCAAACAATTAATATATTAACTTCGAATTCTAATAGTGAAGATCAAAATGAAAAGAGGAAAAATAAAAGCTGGGATAAAAGACAAGGCCTGGCAAAAAGCTATGATGATACACTTATATCAGTTACTTCATATAATTTTTGTAGGGTAAAATGATAAAAAGGGATACTATAGAATTTCCGAAACAATATACTCATAAAATCGTATTAGAAAATGTTCATTTCTTTTTATACACTTTCTGCAAAAATGAAATATCTGAGAAAAAGGTACTTATATAATATATCAAATAACAAGTTAAATTTGATGTGTTAATTTGATGATTTGTTTTTGTGATAACGTATAAACTTAATGAACGCCATTTGAATCAAATTACTGAAAATCTACGAACTTAATGTCTTCGACAATCATTGCATTAAGTTCTAAGTCGGTCTGTCAAAAATTGTCCGCAAAATACGGCATATTGACCAACTACTTTATCGATTATACAAGCCTGCATTTTTAGGGTTATGTCATGTTTTTTAACTTTTGATTATTGATTCCTATGTATTTTTTCACGCTGAATCTAAATATGACATTAGTTTTTTCCCATCACGTTAGGAATTTTTGCAAAACTCAGTTTTTGAAATTTGTAATATGTTGCAAAACATCGAAAATATGAAACATATTGACAGATTTTAAACGTTTTTTTTTTAATTATAAAATGTATTTAATTAAATTTATGACTTATGCTTTACAATTTAATAGCCAAGCACATCAAGAGACCATTGGGGATGTGGGGGGGGGTCAAAAGTTAATGAAAACTTCACAAAATGAGCCTAAATTTCCGTTTTCTTACGTTTTTCATAAAGTTTATTTTATATTCATCTCATTTAACACTGATAAGGAGCTTCTCAGAAAAACAAACGAATGACGCCTGAATGTAGGTAGCAGTTAAGGGAGAGTTGTTGGAAAATGGAAGTTGTTGAAAAAGAAGCCTGGTCTTCTTTTAAAGATGTAGCAATAAAATTTTTGGGCAGCAAGAAAGATCAGAATTTCAAATCGATCGTTGAAACCATGCTGCTAAAGTATCAAAATTTAGGCTGTTCTATGAGTTTGAAGGTTCATTTTCTAAATTCACATTTGGATTACTTTTCTGAGAATTTGGGTGCTGTTAGTGAAGAGATGGGTGCGAGATTCCATCAGGATATCCAAAAAATGGAAAATCGTAATCAAGGAAGAAGGAATACTTCAATGATGGCAGACTATTGCTGGATGCTGCACCGCGATGAACCAACAACGACATATAGACGGAAAAGCCGCCAACACAGCAAGACTGTTCAAAAGAGACAACGACACAAATGAAAGGTGACTTTTTTTACATACATCATCATTAAGACTGGTTAAAATTAAATTTAATTAAATTTAAAGTTAAGTACATAAAATTAAGTGTATCAATACAAAATTTCGTGTACCAAAATTTATTTGTTACATTTAGGCTAATTTTTTGGTACTTTTCATTAAATTTTTGTCTCCCCCTCCTCCACAAGGGACTCTTGATGTGCTTGGCTATGATATTGTAAAGTATAAGCCATAAATTTAATTAAATTAAATACATTCCATAAAAAAACCGTTTTTAAATCTGTCAATCTGTTTCATATTTTCGATGTTTTGCAACATACAAGTTTCGAAAACTGCGTTTTGCAAAAACTCCTAACGTGATGGAAAAAAACGGTCATATTCAGATTCAGCGTGAAAAAATACATAGGAATCAATAATCAAAAGTTAAAAAACATGACCCATGCAGGCCTGTGTTATTTTTCCGAATATAGTCAAAATGTGTTTTTATGTCTTTTCATTGAAGTATTTGATCATTTTAAAGTCTCAGTTTGTTTTCCCTGTTCTTCTAAATTAAATTTAGTCCGACCTAAAACGCTTCACTCTTGTCCTGAAATTTATTTTTAGTGATGTTAACTTATTCAGGGTTTCCAATACCCGTTTTGCTGCTTACGAAGCATCATCTTTTTCAGATAATGATAAATTTAATGTTGAGACATTTTTTTTTTCTATTAGAGTACCAAACTTTCAAAATTGTCCTTAAACTATAAAATTTTACTCTGAAAGAGTCTTATTTATATATTTAGTTTGTACTTATTATTTTATACTTAGTTTGTCAACCAAAGAAAAGTTTTTTTTTTCCCCTTAGCAATGAAGCTACCTTCCAATCTGCAAATCAGATGAGAAATTTTTTGAAATTTCATTTAGAATAATAAAGTAGAAATTCAACTAAATTTCGTCTTTCTCTGTAATAACTTTCGAAAATAATGTACACTAAAATTAATGTTATAGTATTTCAAAAAAATTTAAAAAAAAATCTTTTTATTAATATTAATTTTTAGTATTGGTATCATTAAAAAAATGAAAATTTGAAATTACATCAATTTCGCCCATTTTTTTCTTGAATTTTGGCAATTTTTTTTTTAAATATGTTTTGCCTAATTTCTAAAGATTGATAACTTGTTGCCCTAAATCAAGTCGTTTTCATTATCTCAGCAAATATTTAATCGTTTGATTTCCGTCTATTATTGAAATGTTTTTTTCTTTAAGGAAGGTGTGGTGATGATTGTTCTGTTTACTATCTGTGTTGCTTACAAGACGAATGAAAAATTGGCTACAATACCCGGAAATTTAAAAAATAGCAAGCTTTTCCAACTTTTTTTTTTTTCGAGTTCTTTTCTTTCCCGGGTTTTGAAGACTTACAAAATCAGTTTATCTTGCAGTAGAAGAAAGTAAAATCTCTTTCTTCTTTGCTGCATGTCCCTTCACACCCTATCTGACAAATTTGCCAAATTGCCGTCAAGTATTTATCAGATAAATTGAGGCCTCAGACTCAAAATTTCTTTCCGAATTTTAATTTTGTTCACTAAAGGAAATTCCTCTTTCTACCATTGGGACTGATGTCCAGAAACGAACTATGAAAATCCAATTTAATCATGACAATCACTTATAAAAAAATAGTAATTTGCCTGAGATAGCTGCAAGAGCCCACTGATCATTAAAGGAATAGTTACCAGAATATGCTAATGAGATACATTTACAATAAAGTGCTATTTCTTTCCCTTATATTTGTTTTCCTATTTATAGATAGGGATAGTAAGAAATAAGCGTCAAACTTCAAAGGAAACATATTTCAGAATGTATTCCATAAGTCATTCTCTAAAACTGACTGATTTATGAATATTTGAATATCACTATTCAATAAAAACGAGTAATTTTAAACCACTTTATCGACCGTTCCAAAGATGATTGGCTTCCAGGGTTTCTCAAGACTGACTGGCCTAAGAATGAAAATGTGGATTGTTCTGAACTGTTCTAAATTTTATTGCAGAAGATATAAACCTTCACTTATTTATTTGAAATTTGAAGTGTCAAGAACATTTCGTGGAATACGATTCCTTGGAACTAAAAGATATATAAAATTTAGGCTTAATAATTTTTTGAATTATGTTTATAGACTGAAACAAAATTAAATATTGATATTCGCATCATTTAAATCCTTTTGAAAGTAAAACTAAAAACAGAATTTTATGAAGAATCTAAGAAATTTTTGTCGAATAATTCTTGAAAGATTACATAAATTATTGAAATTATTCTGTAGTACACGCAGCGATTCTTTTTTCAGTACTTATATGTATTTTTTTAAAAATGCTTGGTTTCAGTTTAAAAAATTATGTCGATTTGCAGTTTAATCATTTCTACTTTAATTTAAAGTTGAAATTTTGTGGGAGCTGACAGACAGAGAGATATACAGTATATAACGGGCTTAAGACCTTTATAACGGCATGAGATCTTTATAACATATGACTATCAAAATGTGAACTTTAAAAATATTTTGAGGAAGTAGCTATTAAAAGACAAATCATATAAAATATTTAACTGACAATTTTAAAAAGCATCAAGATTGGAGAACCGGCTGGTCGCCAAAGGCGGCTAGTTGAATATAAAAGTTAATTGGGCAGTAATTTTGATAATTTTTACTTGACATTGTTTATTTAATTCATGCTCTTTTCATGTCTTTCTTTCACTCGTTGTTCCATGTCATATTTTTGTATTTTCATTCTTTTTTTATTGGCATCCATGAGATAGAAAACAGTGCATTTGTATCTTTAACAACACTAAGTCATAGCTGGGACTAGTTTTCATTAGAAAGTATCATGTTCATAGTGAAAAGAGATCTTTGAAATGAAATGGTTTTAATATGCATGACCATTTAACACTTTTAAGCAATTTGTGAGCGGGATCGTGTTCATGAAGTTATGTCTTAAAGATTTAAATCAAATCAAATCTATATAATATCGCCAGCGAACCAGATGGCTACCAAATCGACTAGCTTTAAAAGTGCAAGGTTTGTAATTTTTGAAGTTGCATTGTGTTTAAATTTTCTTTTCTTTTTTAGGAATGTGGAGTACACTGTGTGAAATTTCAAAAAAGTGACTTACGAAGTAGATTTACGCTGGAAGCTTTAAATCGCCCTTATCAAAATGCACAATCCTTTGGTACTACTTATGGAGAACATAGAAAACATCTGGAATTATCTAATGAAAATTTCGTGAATTTAAAACAGTATGCTGAAGAACTTGGATTGATTTTTACAGCAACTGGTATGGATGAGGTAAAGTATTATTTTTAATATTCATTAATATTCTGTAATGAATGTCCAGAATATATATCAAGGTGATCAGCCTTTTGGGAAACAGGAAAAATCGAGAATTGACAAGGAATTCCGAAAAATCCGGGGGAAAATACCTGTGAAGTTTATTCTAAAACTGATATTTTTTAATTGGTGATTATTATCGCAATTAACAATTCACGAGCCTTTATCCACAAGTAAAATGAAAGGATTTTGGCAGCTAACAGAAATCAGTCCCCAAGCAGCAAAAGATCGTCGGCGAAGCATCGCCCCACAGAACGTGTGAGGTCCCGTCTCCCGGCACAACACCGCGCGATGATTACCCTCAGTTGTTTTCGTCGAATTTGCCGATCATTTTCCAATGTTCCGGACGACATTATACCCAACATTTCGCGATATGTTTTATCATTGCCGACCCAATACCAATCATTTCCTCATGTGTTTCATCAATGGGCGACCAAATACCAATTGGTAGGCTAAATATTTCTGAGCACTTACATGAGTCAAATTTTAATATTAGTTTATTGGTTATTCAGCTTTCTCAAACTTTATAAATTAGTGTCATAATATCTAGAACTATCCTACTTTCAAAATTTTGTGAAACTACAGAAAATACGAAAAGTTTTGAGTAGTTTACTTTCCTTTTTTACCTATGAATAAGTTTGTTATTGATTTTGATAAATTTAAAATTATATAAACCACTTTCCTTTGACATAATGGCATTTTCCATGATTTTAATTTTTCTTCAACTTCTGTAGCTATTATTATAGCATTTATTGTACCACAATATTACTTTAAAAACATTTTTAATTACATTATTTTTACCGCTCTTTAAGAAAAAATAAATAAATGTTAAAATTATCTTAAATAATTTTAAATTTGATCACCTGCACATCTATCTTCACATGAGATTTATTTCCTATTTATTTTTATTGTTTACTGCATGGGAAGAAATTTTATCACCATAGTTTCAATTGTATAATTAATTCAATATAATTTTACTGACATATTTAAATACATATATATCTATTTTTAAATTTCTAATATTGCCTATGTCATCTGTTTTTAAAAGTTATTTCATAAAAATTAAAAATAGAAAATATGTCATTCTTATTGAAAAATATTTTCTTCACTTTACACACTTTTATATTGCTTAATGTGAGCAATGAACAAAGAATTACAAAAAAAAAAAAAAAAAAAAAAAAATGAATATAATGCAAATTGCTATTTTAACAAATTTTGAACACTCTCTTCTTTTTTAAATGAATTACCTAAAAATTGTGTAAAACACATAATTATATAAAGTTTAATTATATGTTTCTTCTATAGACAACATTTTGTAAACACAAATTAATAAGTTACTTTAAATTTCTAATATTTTCTTGATTTAGGTTTAATAAGGTTTTGTTTTGTAGCAAAAGAACAGAATTTGAATTTTGATAAACTCTGAATATTACCCAAAAATGCAACACTTCTTTCAATTGTATAAAATTCCTTTTATTTACAAAACTTACAAAGTTAAATCATGCTAAGGAAACTTTATACCTCATTATAAATCTTAGCAAATGTCTAATAGACAAAATTTTACTAGCTCAAATTTATAATTTACTTCAAATTTCTAACATTTTCTTGATTTATAATCTGTTAGTTCTGGTTTTGTGGCAGAAGATACAAATTTGATCTATGATTAACTCTGAATATTTCACTTATATACTTCACAAAAATGCAATATTTCTTTCTCTTAAAATTACGAATTTTCTTTATTTACTATTAATTTACAAAGTTACTTCATGTTGTAGAAATTTTGTATCTTATTATAAATGTTAGTGCTAGTTAATGTCCAATATGCAACATTTTACAAGCACAAATTAATAATTTACTTCAAATTTGGGATATTTCTTTGATTTGTGATTATTTTGGTTTTGTTTAATGGCAGAAGAACCATATTTGATCTGTAATTAATTGAATACTTCACTTAAATTCCATACCAAAAATGTGACACTACTTTAAATTGTACAAAATCTCTTTAGACAAATGTTTAAAAAAAATTATCATTTCCCTCTCTTTATTTTTTGCAGATAGGAAAAGCAACTACACAAAACAGTTTATTTATAAAGACCTTCATGTAATAATATTTTACAAATACAGAGTAAAACAATAATTTACAACAAATTTTTGACTGAATTTTCAGCCCAGGCTTGTACACCCAAGCAGCATCTTGAAACTGACTCAGGATTTCTAAGAATAAATAATTTTGTCACAAAGTCATTTGTAAAATTTATTTAATTTTTATTTACAATATTTGAAATACTTGAAGAATTTGATATTTTTACATATCCACACACATTTATATAAATATTATACATGTATAACTAAATCATCTGCTACATATAGAGAATTGTACATAAACATTTCTTTAGATTTTTATTTCTTTCTTTTTTAATGAGATTTGATGACCCTGGAAAACAATTATAATAATTGAGTTTATAATAAATAATAATTTCTTCTTTTAATATCAATAAAATATTTGTTGACTAATTGGGGATTATGTAATTAACTAACAAAAGTCGTATAGAACTTCAGAAGTATGATAATGTTTTTATTCTGATATTGGATTGTGTTGTCAAATTTTGTAATAATATTCAGGATAATAAAGAAAAGTAACTGAAATTAATGGGCTTAAAATTTATGTTACTATTTTATGAAATGTGAAATAATTAGAAACTATTCATATACGAGTATTAAAAAATGCCTTAATAATCTCAAGTTTTAAAGAAATTCTTGTTTTGAGGGTTTACAATAAATATATTTTGCTAAAATTTGTTTAGACTCATGTCAAAATAAAAATAATTACACAAATGTTATAGCAACACCAAAATATAAAAATGTCATTTAATACTTTTTTTAAATTATTTCATTTGAAAATTTGAAATTGTTAATAATAATTTAAAAAAAGAAATTGTAAAAGAAAAGAAAAATTAACTAATCCTAACTCAAATTTGTATTGAATAATTTATTATTACAATTTCAAATTATACAATAGAAAATATATAGATATCGTTTTTTTTTTTTAAATCTATGTAACTTGTGAATCAGTTATTTTATTTGTAGAAATCATTAAAAAACGAGCATCAAAATAACTAATATTTACATCATAATTTTTATTTGCACATTCCAAAAAATATAAATAAAATACATATGAATAATTACACATATATAATAATTACACAAAAAATATAAATAAAATTTAATGAATAATTTCCACATTACCTATATTTTTACCTTGAAATACTAAAAAATGTATTGAAAAAAATTATTTTATTCAGAATTCTTAAAAATTAATATACGGTCAATCATTCTTGGGTGAATGTACCAAAAAGACATCGAAAGAATTAGTCGATTTCAATTTTATGCACAGTATTAATGGAAAACTTAAAGTCTGCAAAAAGCAAATATGTTGAAGTGCAAAAAGAAATAAAAATAGTCGCACTATGAATTGACCCCATTGGAGTCAATTCATAGACACGTATCATGTTCCTAACAAAGCGTTTAAGTCCAATTTTGAAGCATTCTACGCATGTCGGGAAGTCTGCTGATAACGTTAATAAGATACATTAAGACTGAAGTTAAATATTACGCTAGCCGAATGATTATATAAATCTTTTGATATTTTTTAAAAAAAGAGATTAAAATTTTGAATTATTATCTCCAAATCTTCGTAGTTATGTGATTTTACTTCTTATATTAAATTTTAATTGGTATTTTGTAATTAATTAATATCGCTTTTTAATTAGTTTGATACAATTTTATTCTTTCTTTTCCCAAATCTTTTTTTTTTGGGGGGGGGGGTCAAAGGATGCATATTGTAAAATGTCTATGGCAGTGTTTCTGAAAAATTACATATGTTTTTTTATAAATATATTATTTAAATGTTATTTAATGTTCAATTTTATTATTATAGTTTCTTTTAGATAATTATTGCTTTCTTAACATTTTTAAGCTTACTAATTAAATTATTTCATTTTTTTCTTATGTTAATAATTTTTTTAATATTGAGAATTTGAGGTTTCAATTTGCTGAGAGAAAAGAACGTGAAGCTCAAATTTGTATATATTGAATAAATTATGATTACAATTTCAAATTATACAATATTAAAGATATATATACCATTTTTTAAATCTATGCAACTTAATGAGTTATTTCATTTTAGTTTGTAGGAATCATTATAAACAAGCAAGCAAAGTAATTAATATTTATACATCATAATAATTATGCAATATAAAAGCTACAATTACCATTTTTTAAATCTATGAAATTTATGAATCAGTTATTCCTTTTAATTTGTAGAAAACATTAAAAAACAAGTAAGCAAAATAATTAATATTTACTCATAATTTTTATTTACCCATTACAAAAAAATATATATGAAATACTCGTGAATACTTATTCAAAAAAATGATCAAACGGTTTTTTTTTTCAATGTAATCAATCACCGATTTAAAATACCTCAATAATTATCTATTATTATAGACATTTAGAAATAATATAAACATACCACGACAAGAATGTCAAAGTAAATGATGAAATCAATTTTATTCAACAGAAACATTCTAGATACTTAACAGTTTTTTTTATCACCAATAAAAACATAATGTTGAGGAATATGCTTTTAAAGCAGAACGTTTCTGAAATGCATTTTAAAATGCTAAAGCTACATTGAATTAATATCATAAAACAAAACAAAAACATACAATGCAGTAAATTTAATAAAAACGAGTAAGATCATGATAAATGTATATACATATAGAAATTAATTAGGATATAAAGAGGAGTTGGAAGAAACATGTATGTTTTTACAGCATTTTATGATTCAAAATTGATATATTACTGAAACAGGGAGAAAAAAAACAGTGAAGCATCCATAAAAAATATATAAAAATATATAATAAATGCTGATAAGGAAATTGATTTTCTATGAAAATATCAATATTTCTTAAAACAGAAATCTCTGAGATCCACAGAGATATAGCATGATATCATAACAATCAATTTCATTTTAAATACAAGAAACATAAATGATAATTATCACAAAAAAAAACTGGTGAGGATAAACCGATTACTCTTTTGTTATTAAACATTATTACAGAGCAATAACTAAACTATATGAATTAATAAAAGTTAAAGAAAACTTTAAGATTTATAATTAAAAAGTATATATGTGGGCATATTTGAAATGCATATGTTCTTTACACCAAATTTGTAAATTTCTATATAATTTTGAGCAAAATCCAATTTAGTTCAACGTTGTCCAGCGTTCTGAGAATAGGCGAAGATAGAAAAGGCAAAGCGTAGAGATTTATAAATTCAGGTGAAATGATTTAGCGTTGAAAGATTAGATAAATATGAAGTTTTAAATAAATCAGTCAAGAAGTTAACCGTCTCTCATCATCTACTCTAGCATACATGTAAATGTGATAACCAGAAAATATTACGGTTAAAATAAATGAAATTTGGTGTAAGGTCTTATTACTAAAATTCTTTCCATTCGGTTCAAACAGGACGTCCAAATGCATACTTCGTTTTCTTCATTATATTTTAAAGCAGCAAATGCTTATATGCGGGAATCTAAAATGAAATATCCAAACATTCATGAGGTACGAGGGAAAGTTTTGCACCTTTTTTAAGGAGTATGTGTGAAAAATTCGAGGAATATGATCGGGAAGTTTCTGCTTCTGCTCTGCCACAAATTATGAAAAAGAAAGCGTTAGTTTGTGTTATTAAAATTTTATGATATGTTAATCATTGTGTTATTAATACATAGAAAGCATCAAATTTAATTTATTATTTGGCATATTATACATTTCCCCCCATGTTTCATTTTTGCACAAAATGTATAAACAGAAATGAACATTTTCTTATACGAATTTATGTGTGTATTATTTCGGAAATTCTATAGTATCGATTTTGATTAGTTTACCCTGCAAAAATGATATAAGTGCATTCTCATAGTTTTTTGTCAGGCCTTGTCTTTTGTTACAGCTGATGCATAATTTTGCCCTTATTTTTTCTTTTGTCATTTTATTCCGCATTTATTGTTTGTATGACTAGTTCATGGTTTTATTGTTTGGTTGTTACACTTCCTAATTCTATTGATAACTGGTATTTATTGTGTTTTTAAATAAAATATAAATATATCATCCTCCATCTTTTATTTCATCCCTATTTAGATAAAATCAACGTACCTTGATACATGCTTAATAGCGCTCAGTGAAAATAGAGATTATATAACAAGATAAAAATTTACAAAATTCCTTCATTCCATCCTTTTATGATTTGTATCTTATAAAAAGATAAATACAATTTTTCATTTTCCCCCATATGATACAAATGGATTAAACATTCTATCAATAGGTAAATAATTTTTGTTGTGGTAATTAGGCTAAATGTTCATATAATTTTAAACAAAAAATCCGCTTCATACTTAGCGGAGAACGTTAATGACAGACTCATCTACTAAAGCGTTGCGGGTGAAAGTATAAATGCCATGCGCAAAAGTGTAGGACACGTGACTTTTTAGTCACATGAATTGACCCCATTCCATATTTTTTATCTTTAATTATCTCATATTACTTTATTTTAATTTTTTTTCCAATTTCCTGATGAAAATCCAATATATTTTTTGTTTAATTACTCCTAACACTCCCTCTAACAAGTAGGCTATTCTGTAAGTCTTATGCAAATTTATAAAATTCCGTAACGCCCGCTGCGCTGTAACTATATGAAATTTCATGGTATCCTTCTTTCTTGGATTAACACGTGTGAGTAATGATGATCAAGTTCAGTGTGACACGCTGAAGTTCACTCTAAATTTATTTTCTAGTTCGTCACTTGTCTACAATATTCTGTTTATATTGCATAATTTTGAAAAATGTGTGACCGATATGATACTATATGCATACTATTCAATTTGTTTCACAACGTGAGGCCAGTAATTTGTACACGAGCAAAATCGATCCTAAACAGACAAGTCTGTTTACATCGTGACACAAGAGCAAAGTGACAGAACATATTTACTAAGATATTCAGATAGGATTTCTTTGACATTCGTCAAATTAGGAAACAGAATTTAAGTTATCTTTGAAATGTGTAATTGCTAGAGACTTTTCTCCCTTCATTTGGGGCATAGGAGATAATGAGTCAACAATTTCGTTTCAAACTTTCTTTATAAAAATTATTTCATAAATAATTCATGAATCATTTAAAGAATATATCAAATAAAACAATTAAAAAATCAAAACTATTTTCCTTTTTATTTCACGAAAAAGGAAAGAGACTCTTTCTGGCATTTACTTTTATTAACTTTGACAGAGTAGGTGGAAGGATAGTGGAAATCGAGATTCTTTAGTTCGGATACTTTTTGTTTTTCTATCATCGGCAAATATTTTCAGTTTAAAATAATATTTATTAAATACATTATCAGAAATACATTTGGCTCAGAGGAATATACAATGACATCTGCTTCAGGCACCTTGCTTATTCTGATAGCACAAAGGTATTGTACTATATATCATGATATTGTTTAAAAGTCAATTGAAAAAAGGAGTTGTTGTTTAATTTATATAATATTAGCACACACAGAAGTATGACTGTCAATAATTTGAAGAAAAAAAATCTTTAATTTAAAGAGAAAGCAGATAAAAAATAAGAATGAACTTTTTAATGAAATCTGACAAAAGACTTTAATCCTTACTTGACCCAAGTTCACAGAAAAAACATTTAATTAAATTTATAAAAATTAAGATAAATAAAAAGTAATTGAATAACATAAATTGGCTAGCGAGAGTTCCTCTAAGATTTATCACTATATGTACACTGCATGTGATTGTGGAATATAGAAAGTTTTTTCCTATGATAAATTTACATCAAGATCTACCATATCATCAAGACATTTAGTATGACTTTTTAGTAATTTTTGTTCTGTTAGAAATCCTGTATTATATTTGCTATTTGTATTTCCTTTTTTTATTTACATTATATTCTTTGATTATTCATATTTTTCATGTAAATGTTTTCATAGAATAGTTTGATAATTGTGATCTGTATTTTTCGACTCTAAATAACGCTTTTTTGTTGTTCCTTGTCATAAGATTTACTTTTGTTGATTTTATCTTTGTGATTATTTGTTGCCTACAATTCTTTCATAATATTTTTAAAGTTCCTGTATAAATAGAAATATATAAAAACTTCTTAAGTTTTACTTAAAAGTGCGTATGAATCAAAAGATTGTTTTATATAGAAAAATTTTCAGAATCAGCCCTGATCAAAGTATTGAAATCTCTTTGCCACCATGGTCTTTTGAGTGAATTATTCCACTGTTGGAACGAACTTACAATTCCAATTTGATTTATAAGCCTTGTTTAGTTTATGCATTCTTTAGTTGCTCATATCTTTGTGGCATTTGATTATTCAAATGTGATAATTTTTCAGAGGTGGAGGAAGATTATTGAATCTAAATTGAAAAATTAACTCCTGTGTTTGAAAGAGACATCAGCAAAGGACAGTTTTGTGTTAACACAGATTTACTATGATAATGATTATAATGTAGTTTCAGCACAACATTGCAATGCTTGAAATCATTTCTAAAAATGAAATTCATTTCATTTTCCTCTTACTCATAATAACTCTAATGAATGTATAAAAATTGAAAATGTGCTGCTGTTCTTAATGCAAAAATAATTTATAGAAAAGAGACAAAAAAAATGTGACATAATGCTCTACACAGCTTATTCAAAAGTTTTTTTTATACCTGACTTTAGGATTTTTATGTATTCGTTTTGTCTTAGATATTGAATGATTCTATTTCATTTATTTGTAGCCATCAATTGATTTCTTGCAAAATATTGGAGTACCATTCTTCAAAATAGGCTCAGCTGATACTACTAATTTACCACTCCTGAGACATGTTAGTAGATATAACAAGCCACTTGTTATTTCCACTGGTATGACTGATGAAGAAGATATTACTAGAGTTTATACTGAAATCACGAGATTAGCAAGAAACATAGCAATATTACAATGTACCAGTTGTTATCCTACACCATCGCGTTGCGTTAATTTAAACATCATAAAGGTATGTCTTTTTGAAATATTCTCTTCTGAAATTAATTAAAATTGAAATGTGTTTTCAAAAAAGAAGTATTTAAATTGTGTGTGTGTGTCTGGATTATAAAAATATGTTATGTACTTTTTGGAAATTTAAGCTAAATCGAGGTAAGGAAATAGTGTTTATTGCTATGCAGAAAGTATTTTTCATTTAACTTTATTATTATATTTCAACCAGTTTCTTACATTTCTTAACCATACCTACTTACTTCACTCTATTTTCTTCAAAAAATTAACCGTTACTGTAAATACTTTTCTTTGTTTTGTATGATTAGGTAAATATCGATTTATTCTACTTCTATTTGATGTAAAATAGAAATTATGCAATTGTCAACAAATGTAATAGGCACATTTGTAACTTTTCTATTTATTTTCGCATCTTCACTAACTTGTCGATGGAAATTTCTCATGAGAAGAGGTTTGTTTAGATAGATATAATGAAAATGGGCTAATTAATTAGTATCTCGACATTTTCCCATTATGTTTACCAATTTCTTTCGCTTAGTCGATTACTCATCATTAATTTTTTTTGTAAGCTTCTAATGGAAGTTTCAAGAGTTATAAAGTTTTTTTTTAATGGTTCGTCCGTTTTTAAAGGAATTTGAAACTTTTAGTGAAAGCTCGTAAACCATGATATATTTTTCACATTTTTTTTGTTTCATTTAAATAAAATAATTTTGCTATGCAAATAGATAAAATGAATTTCTAAATTTTGTTATTTTTTTTAAACAGGATTGTGATAAAAAAAAAAGTGAATCGTAACATAATGAATTTTTCATTGACAGTAAAGCTGGGATACTAAAATATCGGAATCCTAAAAAAGTACAGGCATATCTATAATATTTGTTGAAATGTTTCGAAAAAACTGCGAAATTCCCATTGTGGATTGAAACATCATGACACGTCTATTTGTTGAAGGAATGGATATCATTTAAAATTATTTCTATTGCTCTAATCGTCGTTTACGTAGATTAACTACTGTTATAAGATCGCCATTGTATAATTTGCAAGTTAGAATTTTATATATATATATAATTTTGGAAGTAGATGGCAGGTTCGAAGACATTGAAGAAGGCTTTTCGTATTAAAGTTCTCTTTATTCCCATCTCTGGAGACAGGCATGCATATTTACAAGTAGCGTGGTCAAGCAGAAGTGACGAAGAAGGGTGGAAGTTAAATGTCCCTCGTCTTATATAACATATTTTGATACTGAAAATATTGTTACAGTTCTAATATATGATTAATTTTCTCATACGAATTTCTGAGCATCTGACTTTCAAAGCAGGGTAAACACAGGGATCTTTAAAAAAGAATGTACTTATTGGATATTTATCTATCCCTAAACATCTTTTAGCTGATTCTACAGTTTTACAAAGCGTCTCTTGAATTAATTAAGTAGAGAAATGGAATCGGATCAGGAAATAAGAGAATGTTTTAGAATGAAGTTACTATGAGCTAAATTAAGATAAAGCTTCAAAAATTAATTTGGATTTAAATTGCATTTTGTGGAGATTTAGAAAAGGCATTTCTTATGATAGAGATTGCAGAGGAAGATAGGAAGTATCTTAAATTTTTATGGTTTCCGGATGATACGGGCGACTCAAAGCAAGTATTTAATTTTAATCGTCTTTCCTTTGGCTTAACTACATCTCTTTTTGCTTTGGCTTGCGTTTTGAAATTTCATGTAAGGAAATTTATAGATAAATATCCTAAATGTGGTGAAATGTTAAATTCTCTCTATATCGATTACCTATATTATGGAGCAGATACCGCGCAGGATGCTTATCAGTTAAATTCTTTTGCTATAGATATATTACGTTCCGCGGGGTTTAACTTAAGGAAAATAAGAACTAGTTGTGCCGAGCTAAATAAGCTTTGGTATGAGAATGGGTATGAAGAAAATGCTGATCATGGGCAAGGATCAGGATTCTTAGGATTGAATTAGGATCCAATTGAGGAAAAAATTAAGTTGAATTTAAGGGACGTAAGGAATTCCTTGGAATTTGGAATCACCAAAGGAAATTCTAAAAGACATATGCTGAGAGTAATCTCTCAAATTTTCGATCCTTGTGAACTAATTAACCCCTTTGGAATCACAGTTAAAATTCTCATGCAAGAACTATGGAAAAGGGGCATTGGATGGGATGAACAGTTACCACAAGATCTGGAAGAAATATGGAACACCTGGTGCCCTGACCTCTCTGCTATAGATAACTTGCGGATTCAACGTAAACTTTTCACGAAATTAAAAACGAATGGCATTTCTCTTCACATCTTCTATGACGCTAGTCCTAAAGCATATGGGGCTATGGTGTATTTCCGATACATTACTGAAGGAGATACGAAGGTGAGTTTTATTATTCCAAAAGTAAGGTTGCTCCATTGAAAACTTTAACCCTTGTGAGATTGGAATTGATGGCAGCACTCATCGGTTCCCACTTAGCAAAATACTTGAAAGACACCTTTCCATCTTTAATTAAAAGAGTATATTTATGGACTGACTCGAAAATTGTTATCCGTTGGATAAAAGGATCCGCAAAATTATGGAAACCCTTTGTGTGTAACAGAGTAACTCAGATGCAGTTATTGATTTCTCCGGACTGTTGGAACCACTATAGTGGATCGGAAAACCCAGCTGATTTGACAACGAGAGGGGAATCGGTGAATGCATATCACTCAAGTTCTCTCTGGTGGACAGGACCTGAGACTCTGTCTCTGTCTCTTCGTCATTTCACTCTGATTCCATTTGTTATAGTGAAATATTTTTATCAGAGCGACGGAGAACTGCAGCTATCAACACAATGGTTGCTACTACCAGTGTCGGTAAATATATTACAAGCTGTATTAGCAATGATAAATACAGCAATTTTGGCTAACTTTTGCGTATTACAACGTTTGTGAAAAGGTTTATAAACTATTCTAAACCTTGTTATTCAAAATTAAATGGACCTCTTAGTGCTTTTGAACTTCAGGAAGCCTTGCATTCGTGAATCAAGGCTACTCAAAATAAACATTTCGGACCTGAAATTCGCCATTTCTTTCTAAGAGTGTCATTTCCAAGGACTCGCGTGTTTATAATTTGAACCCTGAACTCGATGAAAATAAGCTGCTGCAATTGAAAGGGCGTTTGCAGTTTTCTAGTGATGAATTGAGGGCGAAGCCTCCTTGGCTTCTCCCATCCCATGATAAATTCGTAAAATTACTAATATCGGATGCTCACTTCAAAATGGGCATTTAGATGTTGATGGTACCTTAATTCACTTATGTGAACAATTCTGGATTATCAAAGGTAGACAATTTGTAAAAAAGGTACTCAGTTACTGTCTTATATGCAGACGTTTTAAGGTAAAGACTGGAGAACAGGTGATAGCTCCTTTACCTCCTGGCAGAATTCTAGAACATTCTCCATTTGATGTATCTAGCAAAGATTTTGCAGGACTTTTTTTTTGTGAATGACTAATGATACGTGTTATTTGATAATATTTACTTGTGCTGTAGTAAGAGAATTTAGAATTAAATATGAGTACTGATTCCTTTTTATTAGGTTTTAGAAGATTTATTTCTCGTAGAGGATTGTGTTCAGTAATTTATTCTGATAATGCAAAACCATTAAAAAGGAAAAATTCCGAATTAAGTAAATGGTGGAAATATATTAATAATCCTGAAGTTAAAAATATATTTGCCTCCAACGGTATTGCTTGGAAATTTATTATTGAGAGGAGTCCATGGTGGGGAGGTTTTGGGGAAAGGCAAATACGTACGATTAAAACTTATTTTAAGGAAAATTATTGGTGAATTAAGTCTTTCTTTTAAGGAATTAGAACCCATATTTTTAGAAATTGAAGCTATTGTTAATTCTAGGCCCATTTCATATCTGTAAAATGAACCTTCCAAACCTTTACTACTTTCTCCTTCTCATTTTCTAATTGGAAAAAGATTAGCATCTTTACCTGTAGTACAATCTAAAATTGAGAATTTAAATGTAAATTGAAATTCTTTTACAAAAAGGATTAAATATCAACAAACAATTTTGAATCGTTTTTGGAATAGGCGGAGAAAGGAATACTCGCCTAATTTGAGATCAGCTTATGTCTCTCCACAGCCAGGTAAGATTTGTTCATTTAAAGTAGATAATATCGTTTTAATTAATAATGAGCGTTATCCCGAAATATGTGGATGATAGGTAGAATTTTGTAATTGTGTCCAGGAAGAGACGGACAAATTCGTTCTCTGCTCATCAAAACTCCCAAGGGAAGCATAAAACGCTCTATTCAACATATTTGTAATTTAGAGATAAATCCTTAACTACATAGGTTGAGTTGTAATGGAATTGTTTGTATATATGTATTGAAATTTAATTTTTCTTTAATCAGATGAATATTTATATTGTAGTAATGTTTTAATTCACGCATTTTATATATTGTTATAATTATATTTTATATGAAAAATGAACTTATGTAAGTTCAGGTGGGGAGTGTTGTGGAATGTGTATAGATGGCGCTACCGCCTGTTGTTTACTTCCTGTTTGTAAACATCCATCTTTGTGAACGGGGTATAGGGTACGGTAATAGAATTTACCCTGAGCGTTAAACTTTGTTGTTGTTGTTAAATAAAAATATCTAAAGGCACCGAGGTTTGGAAATTTTTCATTTAAGCACCACCACTGATCACAATTGCAATAACGTTTTAATTACGAGGGAAATCGAAAAGTAAATCGACATCTAAGAAAAGGTGAACTTATTCTAAAGATAGAAAACTGAAACATGCATAATTTTTCTTCATAACTATCCTAGACTTCAACGCACTTTTTCCAGAGATTCGCAAGTTTTTTTATTCCATAGGAAAAGAGAGTTCGATTGTATGTATAACCAATTTTGTACAGCAGCAATAACTTTTTCATAGATATCAAATCTTCTTCCCCTTTGAGTTTTCTTCAACGGTTAAAACATATGAAAATCGTCGGGAGCTAGGTTTGGACTGTATGGCAGTTCTTCCAGCTCTTCAAATCCCAACTCCTTTATTGTTTCGGCCGGCCGTTTAGCAGAATGTTCCCGAGCATTATTCTGTTGCAGGATGACACCTTTTCGCAGTTTGCCACGTTGTTTGGATCTGATTGCTTGTTTCAGTCTAATTCGCAACACATCACAATAGTTCTCTCCGTTCGCAGTTTTGTCTCTTGTGATAAAATGTATTGCTATTACACTTTACATTTCCCAGAACAGTATTAGCATAATTTTACCGGCTGATTGTATGATTATGCTAATACTCAAGATGGCATAATCTTGTCGGCATCTTTTACCATACCGCAAGCATTTGACGAATAATTTCAGCAAGTTTAATACTTTCCGCAAAAAGCCTATCACTTCCCTAATTTCTTCGTTGTTGCAGATCGACAGTGAAGCTTCCTTATTTAATGGTATGCTCCAACGACTAACGTGGGCATAAGTGTGACATGTTGTATAAAAGTGTTGCTAAGGTTTACACTAATTCAGCGTTAAATACCAGCAGAGTTTTCCAAACCTTGTAAAGAGAAATTACAATAGTCTCTTTACTTTTTGACTTATCTTCGTACTTCATAGTAATAAAAATACGTCTTTCAGACATTTATAAATTGGATTGGAAATTCAACATATTATTACATTTTTAGTGTAAAACTATATACTAAGATTTATATATCTGGCTGGTTGCAGTCTCGTTTGAACACTCGTACAAACATTGAATATATAGACTGACAGGCAATCTACTATTCCAGGCAGCTAATCTAATTTTTGACGCAGATCTTTATGTCTGATGATAAAACCTTATACTAGGGTTTTTTTCCATCTAACCTTTAATTATCGTGTTTTCATGGATGTGGTAACATAATAGCTTCCTTTATTTTGATTAAATCAAAATTTGATGTATTACTACAAATGTAAAAATTAGGTGAAAAGTATAGAATTTGGTTTTTCGTTGGTCAAACTCGCTCCATTTTTGAGTTTCTATTTTCACAAAAAGGCAAGTAAAATTTCAAATTAGTGGTGACTCAAGGAGTCTGAACCAGGAATTTTTAGTTGATTCACGGTATCAAATGGTTAGACGATTGCAGTGATTTGTCGTATACTTCATGTATGCAGAAAAAAAAATCATTATTATGAAATAAAAGAAAAAATGTTAATTGTCAGATGATGAATTATTTCATCTAAATAATACCCATAAGTGGTTATTCTAGTCAGATGACATAAGATGAATTTTCTTCTGTGAATAACTGTTTCTTTCTGTGACCTAAAATCCTAAATTTACTTTCATTCTATTCATCTGCACTTGGAAATCTGTTTGAAATCAAAGTGCAATATATTTACTATGAAAAAAAGTTTGAGTGTAATAAAAATTTTATATGTACATCAATTGCCTCAACATGAAAAAAAATATTTCTCTTTTGTATTAAAGTTGATCAATTCATTTGCTTAAAATGCTATAATGCTATTTAATTTTTTTACCTATGAAATAAAAGTTCTCATAGAAGTATTGGAATCAATGTATTTCAATCACTATAAAAAATTATGATACTTATTAAAATATTTAAGATTGTATTAACAATGAAAAAAGATTCCAAAATATTTTGAAAGGAATGAAATGTTTAAATTTCTGATAAAATATCGTATATTAGTTAGAATTTGAAAATGAATATTCGTGCTAAAAGGCAATTCTATCAAGTTTGGGTAATTTTGGGGTATCACAATAAAATAAAATGTAAGAAATACACGTTTTGCTTTTATCAAACAGAGATTTCCTCTTTTCATGTGAACCTTTGAGCAACCAAAATTAATTATAACTGAAGATGTGCTGCGATTTTTGAAATGAAATTTGTTATATGTTAGAAAACACATACCGGATTTAACTATTGAAAAATCTCGATTTCCGTAATACGAAAATTCCAAGATTAAGTCACTATTTTATTTAATTCGATTAATCTTTTTTCGATATAAATAAACCTATCTTGGGAAATTTCCATAAACACCAATTTTGTGATGGTGCGATTGTAAATTTCTAAGTTTACTTATGAACATGAATCGGCTTAATCTAATGTATTTAAGAAGTTGTGAATTGTAGAACAATAATTTCCTTGCATTAAATATTGCTATTGAAGAAAGTGAATGAACTCATTTCTGTCTTATTTTTAAAGGCTTATCAGAATATGTTCCCTAGAGCTGTTATTGGATACTCAGGTCATGAAGAGGGATGGATTGAATCCGTGGCAGCTGTTGGTGCTGGTGCAAAAGTAAAATTTTCATTAATAAAAAACTCTTGGTTATTTTTTTTATTTTGTTAATAATTCGACACTGGATTTGTTTTATCTTTTCATTATGATAAATTTGAAGTGTCCTATTTTATTTACTGAAAATTATCTGAAAGAGTTTTGTTAGCAAAAAACACCTGAAAAGCAATTATAAATGGCTCTTGATATCTTTTAGCGTCAAGGCTATAACATCGATGAAATTATTTTTTAAAGTTGCAGTTGTGTTTTTATCTAATCGGTTTCTTCCTCACTCTGAAAGTTTGATAGAAAGTCCAACAAAAACGTAAAGTGAAGATGGAAATGAATTTACAGGCAAGAAAAGCAGTATTCAGCCCACAGTCCATGAAAACTCTTTTTATTCTCAGCTGGTTAATGGATTTAAAGATCAAAAGCAACTGTTTTTCACTTTAAACTTAGAGTAGCAGAACTGCTGCTCGATCGTTTTCTATAGAAAGATCCAGGAAGTCTTCTAAAATTTTCGGAATATTTATGGAAAAATGTATCCAGTGTGTTTAAACTTAAAAATAAGTACTGTTATTTATGAATTATTTGATATTAATTTTTGAATGAGCATTATGAAGTAACTAGTTATAGAGGGAAGTGTGTGGTGAAAGGGGGCGAGATCTATCGCTTTTCCCCCTAAATTATCTCTTCAACTTCCATAGAATTTTCCATTTATTAAACAAGGGGGAATTTATATGACGATTAACTACATATTTGGAATTCAAAAAAGTTCTACTGAAAAACTGTAAATTTTAAATTTAAACATTTGGGTTTTTTACGGGTAAAAAACTGCAAAAATTTTAAAATTTGTTTTTTTTTTCTTTGCAGCAGCGGCACTGCTAATTTTTCAAGTAACGAACTGCTATTGCCGTGTGAAATTTTGTTTGAACTATCATCTTGATTTGTAATACATTACTTAATGATTTATTGTTTTTGCCTGCATGATTCGCTGCGATATTGATTATAATTTTAATACATTTATTTCCGTTAAAGCAGCATGAAATTCTACATGAAATGCGGAAGTAATATTCAGCATATTCTTTCGAATGAGATATATATTAAAGTGCCGCTACACAGCATATTCATAAAATTTTATTAATTTCTTCTTAGTGAAACAGTTAACTTTGAAATAGAAATAGACAATGCTAGTATCTTAGTCAAACTGTATTTTCTGATTTTTGAGCTGACATTTAAAATTTCATTGCTCCTTGCAATTAATTCTTAAGACTGTTTTTTTAAGTTAGTGTACATGAGCTGTGTTAAACGTATTAGAAGTTTTTTTCAAAAGTAATACTTTTTATTAAACGGGATTAGGACCAAAATCCTCTTCAATGATTTTGTGTTATCTTTCTTCCTCAGCCAAATAAATAAATAAAAAAGATTGATTTTTTTAATAAATGGTATTTATCTTGGCCATCGCATTCTGTATTATCTGTTTTGTACTCTGCAAATGGGATCTTTTCAATGCTGTCTTTGAAAACATTGGAGGAATTACAGTAAATGCATGTCCCTCAGAAATTTTGAATCAGGTACCATGAATGTGCATGATCATTGTCGAAATGTAACTTCAGTTTTTCAACGTCTAATTGCCTTTTTCAATGATTTGCATCGTAGGGCCGAAATTTGTTTTGTAAAAACATGTTTCTATCAGATTTTTCACTGTCAAAACGACAATTGCATTTCAGGCGGCTTGTGTTCACCCAGGGCACTGGCCATTCTTCACGAATGCTCAGATAATTTTCAATCGCTTGAATCATTTCTGAATTTCTGTTCCTCTTAAAGCATCGTCTCCAAACATCTGCTGAATTTTATTAATTGTTTCGCCTTGAGAGAATATAGTGCCAATACATTTGCCCAATTATTATGTCGACTACTATAAGAAAAATTAAGGAATGAGAGGACTTCTTAAAATATCATCTTATTCAACGACCATTTTGTAACAGCTGGCACTCTTGGGCACGTAGGGGAAAAAGAAAAAATGTTGAGCATGGGCCATAGAGCTGGGATACTGATAGAGGGAGTGCAACCCTACTTTCGTGTAGGACAAGATAAAATCACGTGACTAAGGGACAGAATTTGTGTTAGCTGTAACCACATTCTCCGTTCCCCATTATATTTCAATCGCAGAGTTTTTTCCGCTTTTAACTGTTGGAATTTAAAACTTATTTAAGCCACGGTTACCTATTGCTGTGCAATTGGATGCAAAGAAAAAGCTTCTAAGGATAGTCCTTTATCATTTCATAGGTATTTACAGTCAACATATTCTGTTTATATCCATTTTAAGTCAATTTAAAATTTCCTAACATCGATCACTCAGTGATTTTGGTGTTATAACTTAATAATATTTCATAGTTTGGCTTAGTTATTGTATTGAATTTATTTAACATGTTACTAAGCTTCGTTTAAACTGATGTAACTGCGTTATATTTTGTTACTTGCTTTATTTTAATATCGAATGTGTTGCAAGCGCTTGGCTACAAGCTTGGCGGGATTTTTTCTCGCCAATACAAGTGTTTACATAAACATTATTGACCGATTAGTAATAGTGTGTTTATTTTAATGCAAATAAAGTTCTTTAAAATTTCTAATATGTTGTTTCTTTTTAACCACAATTATAGTATTATATCGTGAACAATATTAAATCCAATCTAAATTTTGCAAAACAATTTTTATGGCATATTTACCTTATAGAACAATTTTCCTTAATAATGCTTTATTAATAAAAGCGTACAATAAAATCTCAATATTTAATTACAAATATAAATTAATAATTAAAATATTTGTAATTTTTATGATTTTTTTTGTTGTTTTTGTGATTTACTAAGCACTAGTTTAACTGTTAATATTCATTTTGTAAAAAATGTTCAATATTTATAATTTATATTGCAAATATGAATGAAAACATTTTTTAAACAATTTTTTTAAAAAATGACTTACGTCACTTTAATAATCTGTTTTTAAAAAGCTGTTTTTTATCTGTTTGAGAGAATGATAGAAAGCATTTGAGCATTTAATGTAAAATCTTGAAATGTTTTTAGGCAAAGAAAAGAAATAAAATGTTTATTTAAAGAAGAAAATTAATCACTTTTACTTATTGCACAAAAACAAAGTAAAAAATCTAAATATAATTTAACTCGAATACTTGTGTAAAATATATATATATTGGGTTGTTCGGAAAGTCATTTCGTATTTTTGTGTCAAAATGAAAAGAAATTTTCGTTTAATGAATAAATTATTTATTAAATTATAAAATTGCCATTCTGGTCTAATACCTTTTGGTAGTAACATGATTACACGCTCATAAAAGTTTTGGTCTTTGCTGTAAAAAAAACTGATGGTGGTTTTTGGCCTCCTCATTTGAAGGAAAAATTTTGCAAATCAGTTCTGGTACTGATGTACTGTTAACACATCTTCTCCACACATATTGGCTAATTTATTTCTGGCTTGAACAGCATTTTTACCTTTTATAGCAAAAAAGAAAAAAATGACGAAAATGCTGTTTATTGCTCTCCATATTTAAAAGGGCACCATCCAAAAACTACTGCGAAGAATCAGCTGCACTTTTTCACACTCAAGCCTTGCTATGTCAGCTCTTAAAACATAAAATGATTTTGCGGTTTAAGTATGAAACTGGGTGCGAAAAATGCAATTAAATCCTTTGTCAGGAAAAAACGAAATTACTTTCCGAACAACCTAATATATAGTATAAACTGTTTAGGAAATGAAATAGGATTTATTTTTATAGGATTTCCGGTCGGTTTAACCGGAAATGAAAACCGACTGGACCCATTGCCAGGAAGCAAAATGTTGCGCTGCAGTTTTTGAGAATGCCAACATTTGCGATATGGCGCCAAAAAGGTGTTCTTACTCCCAGAGTTTTCTAAAGTCACATGACTCATGTTGGGTACACTTTTTGAGACAGGAAATAAGCTACTAGCTCCCTCCATTTATATATCAGCTCTATGGCATGGGCATTTAATTTTCTCCTTCCTTTATGCATATAGTCGGCGCCATAACATAGCTACTGTGTACGGGAAAATTCAAGGTCAGATCTCTTTTATTATATAACTATATAGAAGTCGGCTCTTTTATTATATAACTCTCTTCTGAACTAGATATTGAACAAATAGCAGAATTTCTATGAAATATTTTTGCTTTTGCTGGTATGTCATGGCAGTTTGGCATTCGACTCATATTTGCGTTCCAAAATAATATTTGTGGTTTCAAAATTTCATTTTAATATGACTAAACTGAACTGTTTCTTTAACTGCATGGTAATTAATTCAACGGTATAGTTAATCTTGCAAAGAAAGCGCATCTAATTTTTAATTCATCGACATTATTATTCTCATTTCAGATTATCGAGAGGCACATTACTCTTCATAATATTCTTAAAGGCAGTGATCATGCATCATCGTTAAATCCAGTACAACTTCATGATTTTGTAACCGCGATTAAAATAGCTGATGAATCCATGGGAAAATGCAAAAAACAATCTGAAGCATGTGAATCTGATTGCTATAAAAAGGTATATTTTATATACATTTGTGAATAGTTTTTAGTCACAATTTAAAATAATATATTTCTCAAACAATCTGGACAAATTTTTGGTGGTTTTCTTTGTATAAAAAAGATCTAGTAGATGGTGGACTTAAAATTTCAAAAAAGAATTTTGTAAGAAGAATTTTCAAAGCTATTATTCTTTATGGTTGAGATTTTATTATATTTAAAGAATTTTACTTTTTCACTTTTTGTAATTCATACAGGTATCTATATATATTGTTTTGCATTGCAATGTCTCTACTCTTTGTTCTAATTGACAAAAGTAGCGTGCAGTATAAATCATTGAAGTTAGGAATGTGTAATGTGGCAGAAAGTTACTTCTGGGATATTAGAAATTCACTAAGAACGTATTTTTGGGCATTTTAATTAAAAATTAAAAACAGAATTTAAACATGTTTTCATTTTATCAACAAAGCATATTATTGAATAAAAAGTATTCTTAAGACTTTTAAAGATTTTCAAAGTGTTGAATACCAATTTCAAGTGAAATTATGCTTTTTTGCCCTTTTTCTTTCGCTCATTCTTTTTATAATTTTTTTAATGAATCTTGATCCCGATTTGTAACCATGATTTTTTAAAATAAAATTCAAAATAAAGTCATTTCTTTATGGTATTGTTGAATCACATTAAACGTATTAATGTTGAAATTTGAAAAATGCTTTCTTTGCTTTTCCAAACCAGTTCAAAATTTTCAAGCTGAATAAAACATTTTAAAGTAATTCATTTAATAATATTTTTCACTTGATAAATATTGTTAAATTTTAAGGCTGTACAGTATTGAGTCTCTCAGTAGCATCAAAAATTACTCTTTAAAATCTAGGAATTTTCCAGTATTTATGAAAAATAGGAATTCTGAAATCGTATTCATTTCTTCCTAAAATATGTAATTTCATTTTTTCCTACTGTTTTAAAGCTAAAGTAATAAAAATTTATTTATTTTTGCAAAGAGGTTAAAATTCGGGTTTTTAAATTTTAGAATTCCGTAACATTTAAGTAACGCCCTCAGCTCTACATCAGAAATAAAACGTGATAAAACACTTTTTTTTTTCATTCTGACCATTTCTCAACATTGTTATTCTTTTTTATTAAAATAATCGATACGAAAAAATGCAGTTAGAACATTGATTAATGATAAAAATGTGATCATTTTTATGTTTTTGCCAAAACCTAATAGATGCTCCTTCAGTGTTGCCGAAATTATATGATATTGCAGAAATAACTTAAAATTTCAAAAATAAACATTTAAAATAATTTAATTTCAAAAATTTCGATAAAAATAAAGCTTTATTATAAAACAGTGAACATCCCATGCTTAGAAAATAAGCATGCTCGTAATGTATGGATGTAAAAAGGTGCTTACTTTTTTTTTAGTAAGGGGCTTAAAAAGTGCTTAATTTTTGAAGCATTTTCTCACTATGCACCTTGATCACTAGTATCAGTTATCAGCTTATCTATATAAATAAAAATGAATGTTTGTCTGTATGTCTCTTATGAGCTGCCTTGCCGCCTATCCGATTGCGATAAAACTTCCAATAATTATAACTTGCATTTACAAGATAGTTATAGTAATAGTAAAATGATATAATGTATAAAAATTATTTTTGGATCTATTTATTGCATCCATACCAAGGATTATTGTAAAATTAACTCCCCAAGGAGACTCAACAGTTTTTCCACATAACCAGTTGTATGCTGGATGCTACGAATCGGACAGTCAAGAAATTAATTTGTTTCTTCTGAAGACTGAAAAAAAAAACATTGCCTATATTAAAGCTCTTTAATAATAAAATAAAAAAGAATAGAATAAAAATTATTTACACTTCTCTTTTAAATATCATTCAACTTCAATAATTGTAATCATTTACGATAGTATTCCCAAACAAACAAGACAGTTATTTTAAATTTCAAACGATATTTCCAATATTTCTTCTGCAGCAGCAACACGCCAGGTACCAGCTAGTAGTTAATAAGTTGTATATGTTTTCTCCGTTGAAGGTGCATGAATGTAATGAAATAAGAGAAAATTTAACACTTGGTGCCTTTTTTAAATCTTCAAGGTTTCAATGTCTTATAGGAATAAGAAGTCGCAATATGAAGTACACTAAAACAAATTTATTGTAGTCCAATCTGGTGTTTTCAAATATCTAGAATATATCATATTTAAATCTTAAAATATCTAATATGAATAGCTTTTTGAAATAGAATTATCAGAGAAAACTTTATGTATGTAGAATTTATAGTTAATCAATTTAAAAAAAACACTACATAACTTTGAAACCAACACAGTAAAGATCTTAAGATCACAGTGATCACTCTGCATGGTCATAGAAAACCAAACACTCATTTTTTTACATTTTAAAAAACAAAACATTGTATAGCATGTGTTAATTTGCCTGGACTCTCTGAAGTGTTCTGGTAATGCCGCAAAGTGATGCAAAATATATTATTGTGAAGTGAAGTGATGTGACAAAAGCATAGTCGGAAGTCTCACCCGCTCAAAAAAATTTCAGAAATGGTCAGTCTTGCTGATCCTGATGACTGTTTCGGCGTTAATTGGCAACCTACGACAATTATTTCTTCATATACTTGGGAATGACCTAGCTGAATTATTACGAATATGTGGATGTGGAAAACATATTTGATACCATGCAGTAAGGAAAAAATAGACGCATTTTTGAAGGTAGGCTGTATCACTTCTTAGGACTTTTGTTCTGTTTAGAAGGGAATAAGTTGTTAGACTTTTCCAAATATTACACTACATACTACAATATGACCACACAGTAGACATGCAAAAGTTATAGATTCTGTTCTACAAAATTCATCCAACATTAAATAAATATATTTAAATAAGTGCGTTTATCATCAAATTTGTTTTGACCGATATAGCTATAATGTCTTTATATCTGGAAATTCAGGTGTAATGCTCAAGAACAGAAAAAACATTCCGGAAAATATCAAATCATTAACTGAAACTGAAACGAAATTGATGAGGATCAATTTCTGATCGTTCTTGTTGATTCCTTCGCATTCGAATGTTTGGATACTTTTGATCATATAATGAGAGTATTTTATTATATTTTATTAGTTGTCAAATTTTGTATTTATCCTTTGAAGCACTCAACATACGCGTTTTTAAATTGTATTTATAAATGATGATGTTGAGTTACAAAAAGTATCGAGCGTGCATGTTGGGGACTCCGAGCCTACGAATTTTTGAAAAAAAGATAATTAATTTACCTGTTCTTTTTTACTCGCTTTCTGCTCTGCCTGTTTGTCTGTTCGGTGCAAATTTTACAATCGATTTTAATTTAACTTCCTGATGAGCTAGAGACTTGAAATTTTAAACATAGACACATGAATTGGATTTACAATTCAGTATTAATTCGCTTTCTTATCAGTCGGTTCCGTACAAATTTTGTAATAGATTAAAAACTTTCATTGTTAACAAATGGCGCCATTACAAATCGATAACTCATTGAGAAGTTAATTAAAAATCGACTATAATTTCACACATAGAGGCTAAAAAGCAAAAATAAATAATTATTTAAACAAAAATAATTAATATATCTCGTTTTAAAAAAGGTTAAAAAGCTCAAAATAGTTTTTTCTAGTCTCGGACAGATTGTCCTGAAAATTTGGGATTTAAAATTTTTGGAATTCATAACTTTTATAGACAGTCTGTATAGAGCCAGTAGAAATTATTTTAATCTTTTTAGTCTGTTTTGAAGACGTGATACATATATTTTTTAATATAATTATTTGAATAAACATGTTTCACTAAGGTGAATGCGCAACAGACTATCGCACATGCCAGATATATAGTTTGCCGTATGATGTCGTAATCCTCTAAAACACAATACCAATATTGGCCAAAGGTATATTGAATGCCCAAAAGAAAACAGATTATTTGCAATTTACCACATTGGTTACTAAGAAGCAGCATTTTCCTTGTAGCTCCTCATTTAACACTAGATTGCCTAAGGCAGTCATTTTGACTGCTTTTCAATTTCAGTTAGAAAAACAATTGTGTATATAATGACACAGCTTCTGTGAATTTTGTGACTTTTTGTACAACTTATAAATGCATTTATTAATCATTGTAGTTGCCTCCCCACCTCTTTCATTTCGGGTATATATATGTGTTATACCTGTATTACCTAAAAGCAGTCATTTTCACTACTTGGAGAATTTTAAATAATAAAATAACTTTTATTATTGAATTGAGTAAATTTCTTATATGAAATCGGAGCCAATCTGATTATATGAAATCAGGTAGCCTCCGATTTCGTATTGCAGTTTATATATTTTTTGATTACCGTCACTTGTTCATTATTTGTCATTCGAATCTTTATACCAGGTCTGCCCACCCACCTCATTCCCTTTGAATGCATGATAAAGTAGTTCAGGAGGGAAGGAGGATCACTGTTCGTAGGATCAGTTATTGTAATCGATACACTTTGATGGAGTAGGAGGACCGCGAACTGTGTACGTAAAATCGAGTTCTCGTAGATGGCCCCTCCAAATATTTTTCAATATTTTATATTTGGCTGCTGTAAATGCTTGGATCCTTTACAAAGGGGCCACCGGAATACAAATGCAACGAAAACAGTTCTTGTTCCAATTAGCTGAACAGCTTTCCACCGATTGCAGTGCTGCAAGACAGAAAAAGTCATCAGAAAATGAGAACCCACAAACATCAAACACAACATATTCTAACAAACAAAAATTTTGTCAAGTACGATTTTGCAACAAAAACAAAACAAATAATATATGTGAAAAATGTCAAAAGTATGTTTTCGGAAGATGTACACATCAAAAGATTTCAACTTACATTTGCTTAAAATGTACAAATAATGAAAAAATTATTTTTTGTTCCAAATGAAGTAAATTTTTTTTATTGTTAATACTTACTAATAATTTGCTATATGACTGTAAATAGTATAAGAAATATTAAAAATTAATTTTAAACAAATTTCTGTACACATTAGATATTCTTTCACAATGCTATCATTTTGACTGCTTTGGGGCAATATAGGTATACACAGAGTCTCCGTCTTTTTAGTGTTAATCTTCCTTCTATGATGCTCTTAAAATTTACTACTTTTTTATTTCATTACGATATTTTTACTGATTAATATAATTTCAGTAGTGTTGCGCAATCAATCAAGTAAAAGTGTGAAAAGGAACTGCAGTGAACTGAGCACTGAATGACGTATGCAGTTCGACAGAGTTTGTATTTAGAGATGATTTAGAAATAGCTGTAACGGTTACTGTGTTGTAGTGTCTTTTATGTTTGTCTTCATGTTTTATGTCTGTGTCTAATAAAGAAGATATTTTAATGGAAGTGTCTGCTGATACTTATTCAAAGTGCTAGAGCAGCTGGTAGCTGCTAAGAATCTTTACATAACATAGTGGCGTCCGTGACAGGACTGGCGCTTTGAAACGAAACTGGGATAATGCAGGCATTAAAGACACAACGAAAGATTTTAAGAACCACTTTTACACTTTGTCTAAAACCTTTTGAAGCCAAACTTCAAGATGAAACTGCTGATGTGGAGGAATTTTCCTTATTGCAAATGCAATTAAAGGATAAATTTGAAAGATTGGAAGTTTGTCAGCAGGCAGTAGCAAAAAATCTACTTCAGGAGGAAGGAGACGAATCATCGTTTGAATCTGATTTTGTTGAGGCTGAGAAATACCGTGATCGTTATTTAGAGGCAATGTCTCATTTGAACTTGAAACTAACAGAGAAGGTTATTCCGACTAACCCGTCACGGAAAAGAAATTTCAAATTGCCCCAAATCCAGCTAAAGAAATTCAGCGGAGATTCTAGGGATTATTTGGCCTTTTGGAGCCAATTTGAAAAAAATCCATGCTGACCCGGATATTCCTAGTGAGGATAAGATGCAATATCTCATCCAGGCAGTCGAGGAGGGGTCGAAAGCCGAACGACTGGTGAAGAGCTTTCCGGCAACTGCATCAAATTATCCCAAGGCTATACAGCAATTGAAGGAGCGATTTGGGAGAGAGGATTTATTGGTACAGATTTTCGTGCGAGACCTCCTCTCCATGGTGATGAAGAACGCAACAACTGGGCGGATGAAGATTAGTTTGCCTGTTCTTTACGACGAGCTCGAAGGGAAGTTAAGATCATTGGAAAGCCTGGGAAGAACACAGGAGAAATACGGCGAATTCTTAACACCGCTGGTGGAGAGTTGTTTGCCGGAAGAAGTGCTGATGGCATGGGAGCGAAGTAGGAGTAACGAAACTGAAACCAAAGTTCAAGATCCTTGAATGACTTGATGACTTTTCTTCAGATGGAAGTAAGAAGCGAGGAAATGATGCATCTAGCTAGAGGCGGATTTGAAAATAAACTGTTTAGAAAGAAAGATGTATCCACTGTATCGGAAAAAGAAATTTGTACACCCACTGCCGCTACTTTGGTGAGTTTAAGCACTCCAGGTAAGAGAAATTCGAACTGTATTTTTTGTAATGGAAGGCACCCTGGTTTTAAATGTTTTGATGCTAGAAAAATGACTCGCCAAGAAAGGTTAAATATTTTGTCAAAAAAAGGTGCATGTTTTACCTGTTTAGATAAGTCTGGTCATATATCTAAATTGTGTAATCAAAAATCTCGCATAAAATGTAAATTGTGTTTAAACCCAAATTATGAAATTATGTGTAAAATTCAAAAAATACTCAGAATAATGTTGATGTTGGTACTCCCAATTCTAATTCAGAGGTGGCACTTTCAAATGCAGGCAGTGGTATGGCGGTTTATTTACAAACCCTTGAGGTCGTTATACGAGGCCAGGGTCATGAAAAACGTATTCATCTCGTTTTTGACTCTGGTTCAATGAGTAGTTATATTAGTGGTAGGATAATTAAGCAATTGGGTTTAAAGCCACATCAAATCCAAACTGTTATTAATACTTTATTTGGGGGGAGTGAAACTAAGCCAAGGGAGAAAGGTCTGTATTCTATAGAAGTAAGGGCTTTAGATGAAACCTTTTCTATCTGCTTGGAAGCACTTTCGGAGGAAAAGATATGTGGGTTCGTGCCCAAGATAAATGATCGGCTCATTTTAAAAGAATTAAAAAACCCACAAAATTGAAATTGCCGATTCTGTTTCTGGAGAATATGAAATTGACCTTTTAATTGGCGCAGATCTTTTGGGAAGTCTTTTGACCGGAGAAATTATAGAATTAGATTGTGGTTTAACTGCGGTTCATACAAAACAAGGTTGGACTATTGTGGGCAAGCAGAAGGAAACAAGCGTGATAGGAAACGTCACGACAACCCTTTCAATGCATTGTCGAAGTGTTAATTTGTCGGAAATGTGGGATTTAGAATGCTTGGGAATAACTGATCCATCTCAATCACTTCTAAATAAGAAAGCGCATAGTGAACATTTAAATGATTTTCGTGAGAAATTAACTATTCTTCCATGTGGAAGATATGAGGTGGATCTACCTTGGAAATTCGATTGTAGAAATCTGCCTGACAATAAAGAACGGAGTTGGGCGCGTCATGTGAAAATGATTAAGCTCATGAAAGCTCGTGGATTCCTTCGTGAGTACCAAGAGGTTTTTGACGATTGGGAGGGACTGAAAATAATCGAACGTGTCCCAGAAAATGAATTAAAAAATTGAAAATGTTATTATTTGCCACATCGTCCCGTTATAAAAATGCAAAGCGAAACCACAAAGATTCGTCCTGTTTTCGACGCTTCTGCTTGCGAAAAGGAAAACCTTCCTTAAATCATTGCTTGTTTAAAGGAATTAATCTTAAAGAACTTATCCCTGATGTTATTGACAGATTTAGAGTATATCCTGCTGGTTTAGGTGGAGACATCGAGAAAGCCTTTTTAATGCTGTCTGTGGCTAATCCAGATAGAGTATTTTTAAGATTTTTTTACCCATGTGAGGAAGAAATAGTATATAGGCATTGTAGGGTAGTTTTTGGGGTATCTTGTAGTCCTTTTCTTTTGAATGCTTCAATTTTATATCTTTTGGAAAATTCCCCACCTGAATTTCATGATATGGTGGAAAAGTTAAAGGGTTCCTTTTGCGTTGATAATTGTCTCACCGGAGTAAATAATCCTTGTGATCAGGTACCCTTCATTGAAAGGACACAGAGGTTGATGTCAAGAGGAGGTTTCAACCTGAGAGGTTGGGTCAGTAATGTGGCTTGCGAATATATCTCAAAGCATTCTAGGGATGCTTCTGTTTTGGGGCTTTTATGGAATTTGGACGGTGATACTTTAAGATGCAACATTGATTTTGAAGTCTTGTCTTGTGAAACTGTAATTTATAAGAGATTGATTTTATCTTTAGTACAAAAGAATTTTGACCCAATGGGAATATTGTGTGCTGTTACTTTGCTACCCAAAATACTGTTACAGGACACTTGGAAATTAAAATTTGGCTGGGATATTGAATTGCTGCCTGATGTGTCTAAGAAATTTTTTAAATGGGTGAGTGAATTGCATTTATTGAAAGAAGTATGTTTGCCCCGATTCATGCCTTTTAATGAGAGTTCTGAATTGCATGTTTTTGTTGATGCAAGCCGGTTGCTTATTCTGCATGTGTTTTTGTCAGAACTGTGCTCGAAGCAGGAATTAATGTCTCACTTATTCGTGCAAAGACTCGAGTAGCACCCCTAAAATCTTTGACCATTCCGCGGTTAGAGTTAATGGCTTGCTGCATAGGTGCACGACTTGTCAATTCGATTCGTGGTGCTCTTAATTTGCCGAATATAAAGGTGACATTTTGGTCGGATTCCGAGGTTGCACTTTGGTGGATCAAAGAACACGGTAATTGGTCGGTTTTTGTAACTAACCGTGTTCAAGAGATCAGGGAAATTAACGTAATTTCAGTTATGGCGACATGTTCCTGGTGTTCTAAACGCAGCTTATATGCTGTCTAGGGGGTGTTCTGCTCGACAGTTGTTAAATTCCAAGTGGTGGGAAGGCCCTACATGGTTGAAAGATGCCCTGAAAACTGGCCAAAAAAATGAAATTTGTTGTGAGCCCCTGGAGGCATATACTGAAAGTAAAAAATCTGAATTGGTTATTTTGAATGTAGATAATGATTGTTTTCCTTGGAATTGTTTAAAGGTGTCTAATTATAATAGAATGATTAACGTGTTTGCATATGTTTTACGCTTTGTAAATAATTGTCAGAAAAATTGTATTTCTATTAATGAATCTATGCTTTCTTTTGTAGAAATAGATAAAGCTGAAAAATGTTTGATAAAACTTCTACAATGTCAGTTTTTTAAGACCGTTAATGACTTAAAATTTATATCTGTATTTAAAGATGATAATGGTATACTCAGAGTTAAAACGAAAATTAGCTACCGGAAAGATGATGAGTCCTTTCTGGCTCCTATTTTGTTGCCTGGTAAGTGTCTCTTTACTAGATTGTTAATAAAATCAGTTCACATCAAAAGCTTTCATGCTGGTATACAGTTGATCCAAACTATTTTACGCGAGAAATATTGGATTTTAAGAGCTTGTAAGATTATACGAAGTGTTTTATATGAATGTGTCAAATGTAAACGCTTTAGCTTTAAACCTATGTCAAACGAACCGACGCCTCTACCACCAGATCGCGTAAATGATTGCGCTGTTTTAAAAATTGTAGGTATCGATTTGGCTGGGCCTTTGTTTTTGAAAAATGGAGAGAAAGTTTGGATCGCTCTTTTTACTTGTGCCGTTTACCGAGCAATTCATCTCGAATTGGTGAGATCACTTTTCTCTGACTCTTTTAATCTAGCCATGCGACGTTTCATTGCTAAACGTGGCCGACCTAAAACCATCTATTCAGACAATGGGACAAATTTTAAGGGATCTTTTAATGAGCTTTCTAAGTTGGATTGGAATCAAATTCAGAGAGAAACTAATCTCGAAAGAATATCTTGGAAATTCAATCCCCCAACTGCCAGTTGGTGGGGTGGCTGGTGGGAGAGGCTTGTTCGTGTTATTAAGGAGTTACTGCGACGTACTTCAGGAAATTCTGTGTTGTCTTTTGAAAAACTTGAAACTGTTATTTGTGGATGTGAATCTGTTGTTAATTCTAGACCTTTGACTTATATTTCAGAAAAGTCACAGGAGTTAGTGGCTCTCACTCCTTCCATGTTTTTAATTGAGAATCATTGTTCGGATGTTACTATTTTGAGGCAATTGATCAGAGTCATTTTCGAAAGAGAATTAAGTATCGTTCAAAACTTTTGAGTGATTTGAGGAAACGCTTTAGGCGTGAATATCTTAGCCAATTGGTTAAACAGAACAAAGACAAAAATTGTGTCCGAGAACCTAGGCTAGGTGAAATTGTTCTGGTTGGAGACGATACAAAGAAACGGCTATTGTGGCCTCTGGCCAGAGTCGTTGAGCTTATTCCAGGAAAAGATGGTAAGATAAGAACAGTAGGGGTAAAGACCCAAAAAGGATGCATGATACGTCCAATCCAAAGACTGTTTCCTCTAGAAATTCAGTTGATTGATCCTCGGATAAATATGGAACATGGTGAGGGGCGTGATTCTTGTGACTCAAATCCAAATTTGAAAACTGATACCTTATCTGCTGATGCAATTGTAAAGAAATACACCAGATTTGGAAGATGTATTAAAGCACCAAAAATTTTAGATCTTTTAAATTGTGTAAGTTAAAGGTTTGAGCGTCTCATCGGCCCTCAAAGGCGGGAGAATGTTGCGCAATCAATCAAGTAAAAGTGCGAAAAGGAACTGCTGTGAACTGAGCACTGAATGACGTATGCACTTCGACAGAGTTTGTATTTAGAGATGATTTAGAAATAGCTGTAACGGTTACTGTGTTGTAGTGTCTTTTATGTTTGTCTTCATGTTTTATGTCTGTGTCTAATAAAGAAGATATTTTAATGGAAGTGTCTACTGATACTTATTCAAAGTGCTAGAGCAGCTGGTAGCTGCTAAGAATCTTTACATAACAAGTAGACTTTTGTACAATATGATTTAAAAGTCATAGTTGAATGAATGAGTCTTATAGAAAATCTCGCATAATGGGAAGTTTATCTACATAGGGATCTGTTTTATATATAAATTTGCCATGCTGTGCGATTTCATTGAAAGTGCAATTCGTTTTACTTCTTGCAGGAGAATTTACTGTATTCCCTAAAAATGGTTTTTGAATTTCTGTCAATGTCCCATTACTTTCATCAAAATATTATAGTCATTGCATGATACCACACAAATTTATGGTAAATATCTAATTTATTATTACATAATAGTTTATTAAATCTTTTATTATTTTTAGGCTAATTTTGTATTTTGATTTTCTTTTCCAGCTAGGAAAAACTGTTGTTGCATCAAGATTCCTTGCTAGTGGAACATGTATTTCTGAGGGGGACATGAATGTTAAAGTTTCTTCGAGAAAGGGCTGTGACCCTGTTCATTTTTACGAGCTTGTTGGTAGACGGCTGAAGAATGCAGTTGAACTAGATGAACCGATCATACAAGATAATTTTCTTGAATAATTCTTTGATTTTTTATATATCTCAACCTTTTTGTAATTTTTTTAATCAAACTTTTGGTCCTTTTTTATTTATTTGATGGTGGATATTACCATACTTCACCTTTAAGCATTTATGTTTGGCAAAATCAAGATTTTCTGTAATTCTGTTTTCCCCTTTTCAAGTTTATTACATGTCTGAATTTATTATCTCGTAATATTCTGTAAATGTGCCATCCATCATCTAATAAAAGGCAATTTTTCTATTTTATAGAACATTTATTAAAAACATTAAGCTACAGAGGCAAACGCGCAAACATGGTTTCAGTTCACATGTGCTGAGCTACAAACTCACAGCTGACCTATCGTTTCGCCGAGAGAAAAAGAGTTAAATGCAAGCGAGCGAAACAAAAGAGCCAATCAGGTACGCTGTATTTCGATGAACTGCGTCTGTGCTAGCTAGCATTCATCAACTCTTGAGCCGACGATACAAGTTTAGAAATTACAATAATTCAATTTTATAAGAACAAATCTTTAAATTTTCGTGAGTACCAGACTTTGTTTTAAAAAAATCGGAAATTATTTGATATAAAAACTGTATGCATCTCACCACTTGAAATTAAATTTTAAGCATAATGCCATTTTAAATTAATATGTCTGGTCTTGGATGTAGCTTTTGTTCAAATTAACTTATAGTTCATTTGCGGTCGGAAAAACAACACATTTAAAAAAATCTAATTCAAAATATCTCGTGTTTATAGCAATTCTGAGCAATCTCTGCTGCACAAGTTGATAAAGAAATCTTTGTTTATTTACTTCCAAGTAACTAATGAATTTCTTATCATTAAAACACAACTAGAAAAATATTTCCCACTTTCACAATCTCCCTAGTTAGCATCTGAACTGACGTTTAAAGCCTGCATATTTATTGCTATGAGGTGATTTTCTCCAGAATGTTATTAAAGTTCCTCACCATTTTCTCAGCTTCATTTAAATATCTACGCTCTGACTTTTGACAAAAAAATTTTAAATAACTAGCAGCAAAAAATATGCCTGGGCGAGTTTGCTGAGTTAGGTAAAATGATTCACTTATTAAAATTTGAAATTCAATAATATTTAAAAATTTGTTAATAGAATTAAAATATTTATCCTCGCCATTTTATAATGGAATTTTAACAATATTACACAAAGTCATAATACTTTTCGAAAAAAAAATTATATATTCTACTTGAGATAAACTAAAACCATTTTTATATCTATGCTTTTTAACTCCTCGAATTTCTTTTTACTGTCAGGTGTTTTCTTAAATTCAAATAGAGTTTGCAATTTTTGAATAACACTATTGGATAATTAAATATTACGAAATGTCATCCACATATATACACAAAAACAAATTGATATAAATACAGAAAAAAAAATTACCATAATTCATTTATTACTGCAAGCACCCTGTCAAAAGCAGCAATTTCTTTCAAACCACTTATTTCCAGTTCAGATTTTAATTTAAAATGTCAATTTCTATAGATTGCGAAAATCCATAAATACTTTCCTTTAATCTATGTAGGAGTGGATGGGACAAAACGCCCATTCAACCTCATTTAGATCAGTGTCTAGGGTCACTCATTAAAGAGAAGAAGCTTTTCAATGAAAACATTAAATTTATTAACAGCAAAGAAGGTTCAAAAGAAAAGTCATTAACAACTAGGACAGGACAGGCTGTTTGCAATAGAGATAAAAGTATAACCTTTAGATGACACCAAGGGTGAAGCCTAATCAAGTGTCGCATGGCAAAAATATGTGCCACCGTTGCGTATTAAATAATCATGATATCGAAACCGATGACCCTCTCTCTCCCTGTCTGCCGAGAGAATGCTCACAGCTGGCTTCTCTAAAACTTGACGTCACGAGTCTTAGACTTTGGATTTATAGTGTTCAGTAGAATCCCTGATGTTGAGAACCTATGGTTCCATCTATTACAATAAAATAATACTAAATATGGAATAGTAATGGCCGCTAGTTAAATCTCTACATCTATATAGTTTGACCTCCGTTTCCATATCAAGAGATGGTGTCACTCATAATTCTTCCTTCAAACTATTGCAAAGATGGATGATTTTTATTTAAAAAAATTTCAAGTATAAATTTACTTTAGCAGTTAAAGCAATTAAAAGACGAAAAATATGAAAACTAATGCTGGATTAGATTCTAAATAATATACATTTTTATCTTGGTTAAATCCAGTTTCAACCAGACCAGCGTTAAGTTTTGGAGTTTTTACATCCTTTTTACTTTCTCGTGTACGAAGTACACAATGATTAAGTATTGTGATTGTCGAAATATTCGAATACAACATTTTGACAAATTTCTACATTTCAGAGCTCCCTAATTAAAATAAAAAAATAAAAAAAAATAAACACCTCTTAGGAATTATCTCTGTCTGTCCATAAATACGATAAATCAAAAACATTGATTTAAACAGCTGATATTTATTCTGATGAAGTCTTTTTCTAAGTACCACTGAACTCAATAAATACAAAATAAGAGAGCTAGATAAATAATATTTCTCACAGATTTATCATCTAAAATGTAGTTAAGGTATGTTGAAGCAATGATCATCTGCTGCCTATGTATTCGTATGTATGTAGGTAAACACATTAACTGATATACTTAATAAATTAAATTTGGCACGTGACCGTTAGACGATAGTTGTAGCCTTATGTGAAATTTTGGTGTAAATATGTTTAAAAAGAAACATCCAAAATAAATATTCGATTTTCGGGTTTTGTTATTTACCACATGCCAGGGTTTGAAAGCCAAAATCAAGCGCTAGATTCATGCCAATGACAAATATTTCTTAGATATTGTTCGTTAGCGCCAAGCAGGTAATACTCAAATACCGGTTTCCTTTGACGAACAACGAAGAATATAATTCTCATGTTTGTAACTAAAAATTAAACATTCATGGAATTTATCGCTTTGGCTAAGATTCTTAATTTTGTGGGCAGAAATATAGAATGGATATCTCTTATTTGATTTTAGTTTGGTTTAGTTATATTAATGTCCCGTTTTAAAGCAACTTAAGGATCATTTTGAGACGGGCCTCGTAATTTTGACCGCGGTCAGAATGACAAGGACGACACCAGAGAGGGCACCCTCGTCTGAAAATTTTCGCACCACACCAGTAGGACCGACGGATTTACCGTGCACAACACGCTTACAAGACGGTTCTTCAGTGTCATCGGGTCTCGAACCTAAAACCCTCCGACTTTGAAGCCGAACCCTTACCACCTGATCACCGCGATACTGTTTTCTTATTGGAGAATTTGTAAAAAAAATTTGACGAAACAAACTTTTGCTGATGAAACGTGAAATGTTTTACTTTTATCAATAAAAAAAAAAACATTTATCATGTTAAATTCTATTCATTCTTCCGTATCATATACTCTCTTTTATTGGCCCAATATTTTAAGCCAAATTTCATACGAATCGTTGGGATTATCAGACAAATTTCTTTCAATTCAGTATTAAATCTAACAAAATATTTCAAATATATTTTGAAATAATTATTTTTATTAAATAGTTTCATCGCAACATATCGTGTTCATCAATTATTAACGTAAAATCAACTTTAGAGCACATTCGATATTAATGTTGTCTAAAAAGAATGATATGTCTTAATTCTGGCACAGAAATTGCATTTTCAATATTGATATCATAATTTTTTTTACATACAATGTTAGCTTTCACAGAACCTATATCACATTTTTAAGATAAGGTTCTTCACTTGCTAAAAACCCTTCATCACCAGATGGAATGAAATTCTTGGAAAAAAAATTTTTTTTCATCATACAGTCAGTCAAAAAAGTATTGGGCACTTCTCTTGAATAACTTCAACGCTATTTATAAAACTATTTATCACAATAAAATAAAAAACAAAATGAATCAAGAAATATTTTAACATTTGGTACACAGTTTGCAAAGAAAATTTTATTGGTATTTCAGAATTATAATTTGATGTAGCTTTTTAAAGATAATTTAAAGGAAAGTGGGAGTCAAAAAAGCATTGGGATACTTTTGAAATAAGAAATTCCACAAATATACAGCACATCAACAGAATTGAATTTATTATCACATTTTTAGTTTACAATGTTTAACATAAAATTTTCAATAAATGACATCGTTATAGAAAAAATGGCGAGAAACAAAGATGTATCGGTTGATGTACGAAATCTTGTAATAAATCATTAAAATATGTATATAAAATCAGTTCTCTGCATAGGACATACCTTCAAATTGAGTAATTTTACTGTTTTTAACATTATTCACTTGTTCAAGAAATCAAGTACTGTTCAAAATAAGTGAACATTAAGGCGTCCAAGGACATTTAATGCACGTGAAGATAATTGGATTAGGATACAAGTTCACTCATTTCCAAAAATTAGTGCAGTAAAATTGACTCTGCAAAATAAAAGTTAAGCTCGGAAAATCTGTAAATCCTGAAACTATCAGAAATGTTTTAAGGAAATATAATTATCATGGCAGAATACCCCAAAGAAAGCTATACTTCAGAAAAGCAAATCGTCAAGCTATGCTGGCATTTGCTAAAATGTATGTAAAGCAACCAAAAGAATTTTGGAAAAGTAATTTTCGTTCATGGAAGCATATATAGCATTTTCGGATAGGATGGCAAGCAAAAAGTTGGGTTCAAAATCAAATACAGGTCAAAAGTTTTCTGCCTACTGTCATATATGGAGGTGGTAATGATATTTTTCTGTAGTTGTATGACAAACACTGGTGTCAGGAATTTACATTTTATTGGTTATATAATGAATAAACATATCTATCTTTACATTCTCAAGCGAAATTCAAAGTAAAGTGCGAGCAAGCTGGGAATTTCAAGAAAATTTAAATTGTATCAAGACAATAGCTCGAATCATAGAGCACCAATCACTGCTATTTGCAAATATTGGGCCCTATACCACTATCCAAGTGTTATTAAAACTCCTGTACAAAATCCAGACTTTAATCCCTGTGAGCATGTGTAGGATTATTTGCAGTAAAAACTTTGTTAACATCAAATTTCTAACAAGCAGGAATGAAGAATAGATGGCCGAAATCGACGGATCATTTTGCAAAAAATTGGTCCAACCCATACCAAATAGACTTTGAGAGACCCCAAAAAGCAAAGGCAAACTATCAAGATATGAATTTTTAAGTTTGCATTGTTTTTCCTTATTTATTGGGAAATGTCCCAATACTTTTTTGAGTACATTTTCTTTATTTGATTTCTTTTATTTTCAATTATAACCATAATCACATTTAAATGAGAGTTTTGTTAGAATTATTATGATTTGTATTTGTCAAAACAATATTTACTTCTTTGTTATGGTTTTATTATTTTTTCTCACGGTGTTTTTGGATTATCTCGTTGAGATATTGCAACTTCCACTCTTCAGACAAAGATAACTTTATATACGAGGCTTCATTTTCAATTATCGAAGTCCAATCTCTCAGATATTTAATTTCTGACATGTGTTTTTCACTATCGATAGCAAAGAAAAGTATTTTGAATTTTCATCTTCAAAGCCCCAATAAAATAGTTCGAACTCATCAGTTCTGGAAGATTAAGTTTTTCCATGCTTCAAAAACAGTTTAATCCTGCAAGCTTCATACGGCAACGACAAACTATTGAAATTTCATTCGGGCGTCTACTTGTTTAATCTTCTAATCTCACTCTGCTGCCATAGGAAGGTGTCGAAAAGGAATTCCATCCTATTTTATGAAACATACGGTGAGAGTGAAAAGAAAGTAAACACCCATGATTGGTTTAGAAAACATTTATTACAGCTTTATTATTGACTTATAATATGAATTAGATATATACAATTATTAACTTTTTTAAGCAGAATCGATTAACTTATAAACATTCAATTAAAATAAAATACATAAAGAAACAACTCAATGTGAATCTAAGAACATCCAATTTTATGCTTCAAAAAAAGTAATCACTTATCATTCTTTCTCCTTTAATATTCTAATTTTATAGATATTGCCTTTTTTTAAGGATCTTGATATGATCATATATTTTGCCTCAGTTTACGTAAATTTCTTGAAAATGGAAGATTTTGCGATGAGGGAAACAAGTATCACCAGAAACGAGAAAACTAAAGATAAATTTGAAGAGAAATGGTAAATCCTTACATGATATCGAAATAAATGTTGAAAGTAGCCATTGCACAGTCAAGAAAATTCTTGACAAGTATTTAAAATGAAATATATTAAAGATTTTCAAAGAACAGAGAAACCAAAATGAATTATTGATATAGAAGTGAGAACAGCAATACGTGAGATCAAATCTAATCCAGCTGCAATCGCTGTTAAAATATCTCTAATCAACTCTCAAACATCAGCAAAGACAACAAATGCAAGCACCGTAAGGAGGAACATGGTTTACATGGCAGATTCTACGCAAGAAATCAATCATCACGAAATCGAATAAGAAAAGCCGTGTTTGTCAAAAAGTACTATAATAAAGTTTTAGATTTTTGTAATAATATTTTATTTAGTGATGAGAAAAAAATTGAATTATTTCACATACAAAAGCACGCAAAAATAAAGAAATCAAAATGAAGAATCCAGTGATAAATATTCAGTTAAGACAATTATATATAGGGGGGGGGGGTATTCGTTAAGATCTGTAGTGTGTGTGGTGAAAACATGAATCTATAATTTAATATTTGTCAAAACTACAATGAATAAAATGGACAATTTAAATATTTTTTAAGTAATGTTGTCCCTAATTTGTGACTTTGGGATTACCACAAAGATAGATCTTCTATGATAAATATGGCAAATAACATCACAGATTTTGAGAGAATAATAATACTCAAGACTTTGGACCCTCTCCCACAATTACCTAATCTATATCCTCTTTAAACTTACGAACATGTCTTAAGAACGTCGTTTTATTTCATTGTGAAGAAGTAAGCATGCTTATGTACAGCAGGAGTAACAAATACACAACAAACAACAGCAGACAAACGAGGTAGAAAGAGCTCTCGAACATTTTATCCCGGATCTTAAATAGCTTATTTTGTTATGGAAAATCTTGTTTAAAGTGCTTGTAGACTATTAAGTTTCTCATAAGGCTTTCTGCGCATGCGACTCTCAAAGCGGGAGTAAGTAACTTATATCAATCACTCACACAGCGGGAATAGCTGACTAAAGAACTTTGTATAGCATTTCTTGAATTAATTAAGTAGATAACGTGGAATCAGATTAGTATATAAGAGAAAACTTTAAAATAACTTCGATATTGGCAAAATTAAGATGAAACTTTAGAAATTAATTTAGATTTAAATTAAACGTTAAAATATCATAACAATCCCCCACCACCACCACCACAAGACGCGGAAGTGCGTCATGGCCCTTCGACACACAGTTACCCCTCACAGTGGCGTCTGAGAGAGAGGCTATTTAGATGCATATAGAAAGTGACACGTTTCCCTTACCTTTACATTAAACCGAACTCATTCATACATTAATACAGAAATCCCATTCATAATTTTATATTAGAAGCATAAAAAAGACTAATAACTCTATTTCTGTAAGATATGCAACACCACCAAAAAATAATAATATGAGAATGTTCAATATAAAAATGATGTTCTGCAGAAAGTCTATTGTATCTCAATCTGCAAGATTGTTTATATTTGGTGAGCTTTGTCTCACAAGAATTCTTGTACACAGTGTACTTTAATAATAGAAGGCTCGGCAAAATCATCAATTAGATGTAAAATAGTGTAATAATTAAATATCAGCATAGTTCTGATTCTTGTATGTAACACTTGAATAACAAAACAAAAATGAGATTCAAAATACTCTTTTATAATAGTAATACTCAAAACAAATGATATAAAAATGAGTAATTTCAAAGGAAGAAAAAACTTTTAACCCACTAGTTAGCCAAACAGTGGTGACTAGTGAAATCTTTACCAAC
>JAPMOQ010049656.1:636973-749902 GCA_026543055.1 Argiope trifasciata | reverse complement strand
ACCAACAATTTCTAGTAGTGGCTGAAACTTAATGACCCAAAATTAGGACATCAAGAAGGGGAACATAATTCTTATCCTCTCTCTACTCGCACTCAGTGATATTTGCTTCCAATATGGAGAACAGTATATACAATTAATTGTGAGGTTGACCCTATACTCACAATTCATTAATACTGTTGTATTTAAATTTATGCTGTGATGGAGCCTATCACAACAACATCATCATCATGAAGACAAGAAGAAAAAAACTAACCCTTACGAATGGAGACAAAGGGGCAACCTCTGAGTTGGGGTTTGTGTTAAAGAAACATGGGAAATAAAAAGTTTTTTTTTAAATTTAAATTATTATTCGTGACTTAATTTTAGTTTTTCTGGTGGGTAAAAGGTTCTAAATTTTGACTATAGTTACTGAAATTATTTGGATGCGGTCTCATTGAAGTTTGATAACTTTGTTTAAAATTATTTTGTGCTCTAGGTACATAGGAGTTTGGAAATCTGTACCTAACATTATCTCTAACTGTAAAAGGTGCTGGTTGCCTTGCTCGAATTTGGGTTTCATTATTTCAGTCTGGATTTGACCCTGAAGGTTTTTTCAGTTTTAATAATTTAGTTGTTATTGTAAGTTATTCTGTAAGAGAAGAGGAAGCTTTTATGCTTACCAGTTGTTTCAGTTGAGTTGGCAGCCATCAGTAAGACCCTCTAAAACTAGTTGTGGAATACGGTCTAACTGTCCATCACACTTTAATTTTTGATGAAAATAATCAACCAATTTAACATTTTTTAATCAAATTTCAATTGTAAAAAATTAGAAAAATTAACAATATTAGGTTGAATAAACTGTTCAGTTAATATACAACATAAATCAATCAACATTTAAACAATTATTTATATAACGAGTTAAAACTGATTTTTTAAGAAATTCACCAATAATTTTTAGTTTCCACAAGTTATTCTTATTATTTTCTTGACATATTTTGTTAAAATATCCCAACCACAAATCCACTTTCATCCCATTTTCGGAATCAAAAGGGATTATGGGGGGTTCTCTGGCTATTTGATCATTTTCCTCTTTATCAAAATTATGTTCTAAACTTTGAGGGTTAGACACACTTGTTTTAGCTTGATCAGTTTATTTTTCCAGATCTCAACAACATTAAAATCATTTTTCAAATAAAAAACATTATAAATTTATGGATAAAATTTAAATACATATTTCATATAAAAGAATAAAAATTCACCATTTTAAATATTACTATAAAATATAATTTGCAATTGCATGAAAAAATGCAATTTAAAATAAAAAATATTTATATAAGTATTGCAATTCTGTAAGTATTAATAATAATTTGGGCAAATTCACTTATTTACTAGCACCAGTTGAGTCAGTTGGGGATGGAGACTTTTTTTTAAAACATAAATAATTTTTTTGATGAATAATCACTTTTTGAAGAATAATCAATTTGATAGTTCACAAAAGGAATTTTGAGCACTCTACTGATGAAGAGGCTTTGATAGCTGATTTTTATATCGATAATAATGCATAATAATTATGTGATAATATTGCACTCAAATGTTATTTTCGAAATCTGGTTGACAGAATTTGGAACTGAAGACCACTGGCGAGTAAAGAAGGTGACGAAAATTGGTTTTTATATTACGATGATAATATAATACAGAAGTGACATATTGAAAAACTGGATTAATCATGGCAGAGGTTGGAACTGGCTGATTAGAAGCATAACTCATGAAGAGCTGAACCGGAGCCCCCAAGATCGAGAGAGCAATAAGAATTTTATGGGCTGGGAACAGGGACGGCTGGCGCCATTAGGAGTTTCAACTAATCGATGGGCCGTTATTAGTTTTGGCCAGTAGTTGTCCATCGTCTCTATCGTGCGTCCCTTTGTGATTGAGAAAATTTTGGAGCATTTTTTGCATTAAAATTCTATGACATCGCCTTTGGATTATTAAAACGAAGTACCGTATCACGCTTGATTATCATGTGAGTAATTAAGTCTATTTATTTTTCTTTAATAGCAGTTTTTTTTTTCGAGTTATAAGTTTTAATGCGAAGTATGCAATAAGCCTGAAATCCTTCATATCTCTTAGCATTAGGCACTTTTTATTCATTGCAGTGTGTAAACATAATGGTTTAACGATTCATATAATTCAATTTGTGTTGTACTAATAGCAGAATTATTTTGTTTGCTTTGTTTTTTCCCCCTCATTTTTGCGTTTAATTTTTTTAAACTTTTTTTCGCCGGAAATATTTTACTTTCTAAAATAATTGTAAATAAGTCGATATTTTCTAAAGTTCAGAAAAAATAACAATTATTTCAGATAAATATAACCATAATTAAATATTAGAAAATTAGAGCATTATTTTGTGAAAATATTGCAACTATTTGGAACCTAAACCTAAACAAGTAAGCAAATTCATATTTACTCATATAAATTATTTTGCGTTTGTAACGTTATTTACACGTTACAAAAAATATAAATAAAATACATATGAATACTTATTCAAAAATATGATCAAATGGTTTATTCGAGGTAATCAATCACCTATTTAAAATAACTCAAAAATCATTTGTTATTCTATACATTTAGATATAATATAAACATACCATGACAAGAATATCAAAGTAAATGATGAAATCAATTTTATTCAACAGAAACAATCTAGATACCAAGCAGTTTTTTTTATCACCAATAAAAACATAATGTTGAGAAATATGCTTTTAAAGCAGAACGTTCCTAAAATGCATTTCAAAATGATAAAGCTACACTGAATGAATATCATAAAATAAAACAAAAACATGCAATGCAGTAAATTTAAAAAACAGGAGTAAGGTCATCATAAATATATATACATTTAGAAATTAAATAGAATATAAAGAGGAGTTGGAAGGAAAACTTTTATGTTTTTTCAGAATTTTATGATTTAAAATTGATATATGAAAGAAATGGGGGGGGAGGAAGTGAAGCAGCCATATAGCAATGAAACTGGAAATAAAAAATATATAATAAATGCTGATACGGAAATTGATTTTCAATGAAAACATCAGTATTTCTTAAAACAGAAATCACCGAGGTCAACAAGGATATAGCATGGCAATATAACAATCGATTTAAATTTAAATACAAGAAACAAAAATGATAATTATAAAAAAAAACACTAGTGAGAATAAACAGATTACTCTTTTGTGATTAAACATGATTACCCTGAATAGTACGAATTACTAAAAGACAAAGAAAACTTTAAGATTCTTTATAAAAAAGTAAAACCTCATGATGCATTTTATTTTAATGCCACCAACTAAAAATCATATACATCATATTTTGTGTATTTCTTGTTCAATTTGGAAAACTTTATCTCATCACAACATCATTCGGTTCTAACACATTCATCGGATAGCATTTTATATAAAGTTGCTTGTCAGATATGCTGTCGCAGTGTAAAAATTACTGGAATAACTTTTTTTGTTTCCTATAGTTAGTAAATGAGCACACATTTAATAAATTCTTCAAAATGATCACACCATATCACCGACTTCAAAGCAGGCTTACAACCTTCTATTCCAGTGATTCTCATCCTGTGGGGCGCGTCCCCTAGGGGGGCGCGAGCATATCCAAGAGAAAATGTTATTTAAAAAAATGATTAAGTGTCTCAAAGGAAAGAACACACATACACATACAAAACAAAATACATTTCGACATATTTAATAATTAACTTATTAAATCAAAACAACTTACTAAATTAAAAATAAATTTAATAATTATTAATGACTTCCTTGTGCCTGTCGTGCAGAGAAAAGTTTTTCGAAGGAGGGTTTAATATTAGAAATAGACACTCTCAGTTCTTTTTCTATATTTAGCTGAGATCTATATTTTGTCTTCAAAGAAGCCACCGCAGAAAATCCAAGTTTCACAAAGGTAAGATGTTGAAAATGGTAGTAGAATGCGAAATGCTCTTGTTTTTAGTGCAGAAAACTCATCATCCACTCCTGCCGCAAGAGTGATTTATTACTAAATTGTCTTTTGGTTTCACCGCTTGCCGTGAAGTCTATGAAGGTTTCTTCCTCTTCAATTGAGAGTCCTTCGGGAGTATTTTGAAATGGATCCCTCACCCACTTGTAACTTGATATCAGTTTGTCGTCAGCAAGAAAGTATTTTTTTAAATTCTTTTCTAGCATTGCTAAATGATTTTCAATGGTTACAAAAATAACTTTTACATGTTGTTCTTCAGCCTAGTAAGTTTTAATACTATCATTCAAATTTGCAAACATTGTTCAGTTTTCTTGGTTTAAATTTCTGCTCTACAATTCCAATTTCGTACAAAAAGCATTAACTTTATCAATTGTATCCAACATATGTGTATTTGCTCCTTGCTGTTGAAGATTCAAGTTATTTAATTTCTCGAATATGTCGCCCATGTATCTCAATTTCATCACAAATAAACTATCGCAAAAATTCTCAGCTTCCGGTCCGTTTTCCTCTTCTAGGAAAACGGCGATTTCTTCTCTTAATTCATAAACACGTTGCAAAAATTTCCCTCGTGATAACCATCTTCCCTCGCAATAAAATAGTAACGCTAAATGTACTGCACCCATGTCTCTACAAAGTGTTAAAAAAATTCTTGATTTCAGGTGTCTCATTTTTATATAATTTACTACGATTACAACCGTAGTTCAAACCAGGACTCATTTCTTTCGAAGCCAAAGCTTCTCTGTGGATCATGCAATGTGTCCAGACGCACTGTGGCGATTTTTGTTTCACAAGTGCTTGAATACTTCGGAATCTTCCGGACATAGAACGAGAACCATCGGTGCATATTCCGACGCAATTTTTCCATCCTATGTTTGCCTCGTTCATAAAATCATTTAAGATAGCAAATAATGCGAGTCCTGTTGCTTTGAGTTCTATTGGTTTGCAGAAAAGTAATTCTTCTTCCACTTAAAAATCATCACAAAATCTAACACAGGCAATGAAATGAGCATCTTTATTACTATCTGTTGCCTCATCGAGTTGCATTGAAAACAATTTGTCTCTTAAATTCGACAAAAGCTGACACTCAACATCTTCAGCCATATCAGCAATTCGACGGGCAACAGTATCATTTGAAAGAGATATAGACTGCAATTGTTTTGCAAAATTATCTCCAAATATAATTTCTACAATCTCAACTGCGGCTGGAAAAATAAACTCTTCACCAATGGTGTGAAGCTTTTTACATCTGGCTATTTTATATGAAACTTTGTAAGAGGCAATTAAAGCTTTTTTATTCACAAAGTTTTTTTAAACAATGATTTTTGCTTTTCATGTGATTTTAATTTTAATTCGAAGAATTCTCTGGGTTTGTTTACGTACTCACTATGAAGCGTTTCCAAATTTCGTTTAAGTTTATTAGGTTTCATGCTGTCTGCCTCGAACATTTTTGAGCTAATGATACACAGGGGCCTTTCTTCTTCATTTACTTCAGTATTAGAGAACCCAAAATTTAAATATTCTTGACAATATTTTCTTGATTTTATTTTCGGAACCGCGTTCATCTGTGTACTTGTTGATGCTTGTCTATCGTCTAATGCTCGCTTACACCCGATTAAAAATTTATCCATGATTCTGGATAAGTCAGCTGCCGTGAATATTTAATACAGAGAATTGCAATTACACTAAAATATAAATAACATAAACATTCAGAATAGATTCAATAGTGATAGAAGGATCGACTCGAATGAAATTGTCTGGAATTGAAATTGGTGTCATAGAACTTTCTCCTCCTGATGAGAAAACATTTGTTCACATCTGCGCACTCTCCCAATTTAACTTTTAAGCTGACCAGACAAATTGAAACTTCTCGGGAAACCGTGAGAATGCCCGACATGGCGGGACGCAAGAGCAATAAAAAGGCATAGGATTCTTGTTTTTTCAATGCTGAGGATCGGTGTTGCAAAATGTCAATAAATTTCTGTATTCTTGGTAATTTGTAAAGTTTAAAATTAAGGTTGTAGTGTAGGTTTAGCTCCAAAATACTCAAAATACATTGTTATTGCATACATTTTATTGTATGCTGTGGGAAGGAGGAGGGGGCGATGAAAATTATGATTGAAAATTGGGCCGTGAATACTGAAAGGTTGAGAAACACTGTTCTATTCCAATGCTAACAACGCAATTTAGGATTTTTGAAAGGAAACCAAAAAAAAAAAACATTTTACACAGCAATCACTCTTCAATTTCACATCAAAGTATCCAGCATCACACTTTTTAAATTTTAGCTGACTTTGTTTCATCTTTTAATATATTATAAGAGGAAAGAAAATTACTTAAATTTATAACTTCAAATGTAAGCAAAAAATCCGCTTCATACTTGGCGGAGATCGTTATTGATAGAGTCATCTATAAAAGCTTTGCGGATGAAGGTTTAAATGCCATGCGCATAAGTATATGACACGTGACTTTTACGTCAGATGAATTGACCCCATTTTCTTCTGCCTAAAACCTAAAGGAGCAACTCCCTTCTCTGACATCACACAACTTCAGCCGACACCGCTGAAAGAAAATGGATATCTGTTGACCCTCGCTCGACTCTCCTGGTGGAAGAAAGGAAATACCATAAACACAAATTTTTTTCTCTTGTGTCCTCAGGGATTTCCCCAACCCCTTCACTGACGGCATAAAGAGAAAAGAAGAAATCTGAGAATGGGTTGAAAAGTGAACGGACTGGATATTCTTCGAATTACTGTCATTGAATTAGAGATGCATAATCCACGATTTTTTCGTTAGCAAATAATTCTGCTATTGTTATTTTTAAATATTTGGTCCAAATATCTGTTATTTCAATCATATTATTAATTAAAAATTATTAATTAGTATTGAATATTAAATTTGTTGATTTTAATTAATACTTAATTACTTAAATTAAGTAATGTGTCATTGAATTAATTTATCTATTTCAGGTTACTATTTTAATTCGATTTTTTCTTAACTTTTTACTTCATTTGTTTATTGAAGTAAACTATTTTCTAAAAAGGTTGAATTAAAAATATATATCATTTCTTTAAAATTTTTAATATAGTTCAATATTTCACCAATAGATGGCGCCAGCAGTGACCACAATAAACGCAATCACAACGTTACGTCACAAGCAGTTAAAAATTATCTATAGTGCGTTGCAAAATGAGAATATTGGAAAGTCAAGGTCAATAACACGTTATTACGCTCTTTCCTGTGAATCACAGGAAAGGGTGAAACTACCGTTCCGATAAATTTCAGTGATATGCAATTCAACGATCCGATAATTCCTAGAATAACGGATCCGTTCACTTGTAAGCCCACTCTCAGATTTCTCTTTTTCCCTTTAAGCGTTAAGGGAAGGAACCCTCAAAGATTGCCTCCCCCCCGATGGTTCAAAGACACAAAAGAAGACTGTTTTGTGTTTCTGGGATTTTCTTTCAACCTCCTGGAGGGTCGGGATCGGTCGATACTCCTTTTCTTTAGCCGCATTCCAACGATCGAAGAATCTTCAGGGGGGTTACGCGTCCCCCCCCCCTCCTTGACCCCGCTTTCGGTTTTCAGAGATGTCGTCTCAGGCCGTCTCAGTTTTGATAGCGCAATGTCATTTTCAAGGAGTTATACATTTGCGGTTTTAGTTGACAGTAATCTGCGATTCTTTTTATTCCCTTTCCACTTACAACATATTTTCCTATGGCCGACTTGATGAATAAAATATTTTTTTCGATACATTTTTTGGTATTTTAATAAAATTTGAAATTCATTTAACTTGAATTTATGCAGTTTTGATAATTCTATCTCATTTCTGCATTTTTATTACGAAGAATTATCAGCTTTTGTTATGAGATTTCACGGTATATTAACCTGAAAATGATTAATTTTATGTCCATAAAGTAAAAGGATAATTTTCTTGAAGTGATTATTTCCCACTCGTTGCATCACCAAGAGGTCTTATATTCTTTTTCGTTAAATATATTTTCAAAAAAAATTACCTTGTAAATATTTCTCAAACAAAAGAATACTTTTGTGGATGTAATCTTAGTAAAAGAATTTTATTTCTTTAATACAATTAGAAAGAACCATTAGATGAATGGATTATCCCAAGCATAACTAATTTTATATTCCTTTTAAAGGCTTTTTTAAATTCTTTGTAAACTATTTTGAAAAAAAAAAATCTAAAATGCTTGTTTTAAATCTAATTTCTATAGATGGATGACATAATATAATTATGCATTGTTCTGAAATGAAATTTCTTTTACAATTGAATTTCTCCACTTCCTACATTGTTTAACATTTGCTGCATTGTTTACTTCTTTGAAGCGTCATATATTGAACAAGATATTGCTTTCCTCTTCTGCAGATTTCCCTCCCGGTAAGAACACTTATTAATTCCCAACCACTCGAAAACAGTGTCAGTGTTGCTTCTCGTGTCGAATTTTCGCTTTGTGAGAAAAATAGATCTTTCGTTTGATTTTTCTCTTTTTTTTTCGAATTAGAGTCTTTCTTTCTTTTATTATTCTTTTTTCGGGCTAGGGTTTAGCTTAAAACAACATATTACTATCATAAGAAAGTTGTGGAGAAAAGAACGGGGTTGGGGGAGTCGTTGTAAGTGAGGAAGATAAGATAACGAAATTGTTTAGAAACCCATTCCCCCCTAGGTGATTAACCCCCCACAGCTGGGAAGGAAGGAGAGTGAAAAAAGTCCATTTCTTTTTTTAAAGTACTTTTTTTAAGTAATCTTTTGAGGAATAGAGATAAATTTTAGAAAAGCCATATTCAGATTATTTAGCCACCCAGAGGTATATATAATTTTTGCTTGATACGGTTCGGGTTGTTAATATTTGTGTCCAATCCCGGGAATTTTTTTTTTAAATATTTAAAAGAATTAAAGCATTGTTATGACATTGGATTCTAAAAATTATTCCCCGAAATTAGGGGTAAAGATTTAATTCTTGAAACAAATAAACAAACAAAAGATGTGTATATATTTATATAATTTTTATATGGGGTGATATTATGTTTAGCTCTACTATTAAAAATTTCTACCAGTTGTCTTGTGTGTCTGTGTGTGCATTTTTAAGAATAAATAGAGCTGATTTAATTTCATAGTACCGAAAAAATAAAAAATGTTAGAATATTTTATAACCATTAATGAATAAAAATCTTAATTATTTGCTCTGCATTTTTATTATTTTTTACTAACCACATTGTTTTATAATATTTACTAAAATGCTGCGAATAGTATGTTTGCTTCTTCATTAAAATAAGAATTTTACCTTAATTGTTTCATTTTTTTTTTTTCATTAATAACCTTATTCTACAACTTTATTCTACAAATTTACTGTAGAAGCATTAGAAGTTTAGCTTTTTTCACAATTTTTCTATAGGTTAAATTCCCAGTTTTAATGTGTAGACATTTGCTTTAAGTAATCTTTCTAATGTGATTTAAAGCATTTGAAAATATTTGAGGCAACATTCAATCGGAAATTCTAGAATATACGCAATGGCATCATATTACAAGCAAAAAATACTATTATTATGAAGCAACAAATACTATTATTAATAAGTATCCGTCCAACTGTCATTTAAAAACATTTTTAAGACTGCTTTATTAACTCTCTTTTTTGCATAAAATCGTATAGTCTCCATAAATCTCGCCTTTTAGCTTTATTAATTTTTTTTACACTAAGTCATCTAAGTTATATTTTAAGAACATTTTAAATTTAAATCTACAATAATCACAATCAAGATTTGTGAATCAAGTATATCCGCCAGCATATTTTAAGATATTCTTAAAAAATTATCAATTTCAAGTTTTGTGAGCAATAAAATAAAATTATTCTGATTAAATTTTTTTGAATTTAAAACTAAAGCTTTAAAAGGTGCAAGAAGTCGAAAATAAAATAAGATTGCAAATACCAGAAAAAGTGGTGTTGGAAATACATATTCAATTCTCCACATGTGTTTAGTGTCTATTTAAACGAAAGATATTGATCTCCCTTTTCAGATAGTGTTTTTTCTCAGAAGTTAAGTCAAAAAGGTGGTGAAGCGCAGAGTGAACCCAGGGAAAGGGGGAATGAAGTACGGACCTTCCAAATTCAAAACATCTGCTGATTTTCTGTAAATCTTTTAGCCACACGCCGACTTCAATTAGCAAGCATTTTGAAACGTTTTCACATTTAACATACTTCAAAAAAAAAAAAAAAAGAGTAAACTGTTAGGACGAAGTTTTATTTGAAATAATACTTTTCTAATGCTTTCACATTTTAAATCTTAATTCTTGTAGAGAAATTAACGTTTTAGAGGAAATTGATTTAAAAAAGTATTTCTTTCTATGTCATTTAAGAAGTCATTAATTCACCAAAAATAAAATTTATTTAATTTAAAAAGAAATTTCAGTTTTTCTCCAAACAATTTTATGTGCAGACAATAATTTAGAACGGATATGCTTTTACATATAAGGAAGCTAAGAATTGCACACAATACCTACGTGCGCGAACAAAATGGTTATCATATTTAACTTAGTATTTTTGTGAATCTAATTTATCATAAAAGAATTTCAAAGCCACTGTTCTGTTTTTAATCTTTCAAAATTTTTATTAATTAATATGCAAATTTGCAATGAAACTTTTTTAGGAACTCAAAAGGTTTGAAGTTGAAAAACGTTCAGCCAATGAGATTTAACATTTACTAGTAAGAAAATAACTAATTCGATATTTTGTCCTTTTTATGACATCTATCAGGAAAGAATAATATATAATATTAATATATTTTGTGTTTAAGATATAAAAAAGATTTTTAGTTTTTTGTAATTAAAAAAATGAAAAAAAATCCTTTTTTTCTATTAACTTTTTATTAATCATTTATTGACGCTGATTAAATCAGATATTTGAAAGGTAGGAATCTTTTTGATGATACTCTTTTTTTGTCAAGTTAAATTAAATTACATTATTGACTGATTTATTTTTTAAAAAATTCTACGGAAGACAAATATTTTTTAAAATTATGTAGTTTAATATAAAATGCTTCATGGAAATTTATTATGCACTAAGATTTAGGAATTACTTTATATTTTATTACCTTGTTAAAGGGTAAAATACACAAATATAAGAGGTGGTTTTCATAAATTGAGGTCTTTAAAACCTTTATAATTATATTTATATTAGTGAAATAATGTATTAATTTTGCTGTTATTTTTTTTCTTTTCCTAAAAGTATATAATATTGCAAGACACAAACACCGTATTTATTGTACATGATGTCGATTTTTTTAGCGTTTTATACGAAACATGGCTAAAAAATTTACAATAAACATTTTTTTAAAAATGCAGAATTTATTTTAATATTTAAGAATGTTAATTTGAACGTATTTTAGTTCTGATAATAATTGTTTTATAATTAATTTAGTGTTATGGTTTTTTAATACAGTTTGCGTAGAAAAAATAAAATACAGTTTGAATAAAAATAATATGTAGATAATACAATACACATGAGTGACAATGGAAAAGCTGGTTGTAACTCTTTTGCAGCAATTTATATTCCTTTATTTTCAGAAATTTTTATTCGATTTTTAAAAACTTTGATTTAAATTGATTGAGACTCACTAAACAATTACTGGTATTTTCTTGATTTTTTTTGTTGCAAATTTATAAGATTTTATTTTCAATTACTATGATTTACGTTCTTTTTTAAATGCTTCTAGAACACTTTATAGAAGGAGGGAAAAAGCAAAAGAAATTCAATGTTAAATTGATGATTTATTTAACTTTAATAAATTAAAAATATCACAAAGAAAATTAATTTATTGCAAAAGTAAACAAAGAAATATTTTTAATGCGAACATTATATTTTCTTCCTGTTCAATTCCGAAATCCATGAAATTTAAATAAATGAAGTATTTTTTTCTTTGCTAACTATAATCTTGATGTTATGTAAACAAAAGTATTGATATATGCGTGATGCCAACATTTAGATTGTCTGTCATACATTAAAAAATATTTACATTTGAATGAATTTCTGTACATCACCCAAGTTGTTTTTAAAAATCCATGAAGCCAATCATTTATCATTGGTAATTGATTTCAAATATCCCTTTAAATTTAAAAAGAGCTTGAAAATAAGCCGTAAATCTGTTTTAAAAAAATTCTACAATCATTCAGAGCAACGCGATTCTCATGCTAATAAGGCACAGAAAATTTAATTATACGAAAATTAAATCGTTTCAATCGTGGGAAAAATAATAAGCATGGTGTTTATATTCATTTAAGAATATCAGAAATGAAATTTATTCTGAGTGTTGAATACCTGTAGAGACTTATTTTTTTAAATATATATATTTATGCGGAGATTTGAGTGTGAAAGAAATCTTGTTTTCGTACAAAAAGACAAGCCGCGCAATTGCATCCAGCAATAGTCATTATCTTCAGATAAGACCGGAACAGCTCGGAACTATGACTTTTTGTGAAATGAGAAACTGCCTGCATGCGACCAATAGGCTCCGCTGCCCGCCCCGCCAGAACTATTTATGGGAGGTCTATTCCAAGAACATGCATCATTGTGTAGAGGACTTTCCCTACCCTTCTGAATGACTCCGTTTTTGATTGAGAGCATCCATTGGACAGATCGTATCTGTTCTCTGTTGTAACTTTCTATCGTGATTACAAGAGCTGTAGTTGAAATATCACCAATAAGATCATGTTAAGAATTTGAATCACACCTAGAGATGCATAATCCACGGTTTTTTCAATAACAAATAATTTCCTGTGAATCACAGGAAAGGGTGAAATTACCTTTCCGATAAATTTCAGTGATATGCAATTCAACGATCCGATAATTCCAAAAATATCGGGTCCGTTCACTTGTAAGTCCACTCTCAGATTTCTCTTTTTCCCTTTAAGCGTTAAGGGAAGGAGCCCTCAAAGATTACACCCCCCGATGGTTCAAAGACACAAAAGAAAACTTTTGTGTTTCTGGGATTTTCTATCCACCTCCTGGAGGGTCAGGATCAGTCGATACTCCTTTTCTTTAGCCGAATTCCAACTATCGAAGAATCTTCAGGGTAGTTACGCGTCCCCCCCCTGACCCCTCTTGCGGTTTTCAGAGATGTCGTCTCAGTTTTGATAGTGCAATGTCATTTTCAAGGAGTTAAACATTTGCGGTTTTCGTTGACAGTAATCTGAGATTCTTTTTATTCCCTTTCACTTACAGCATATTTTCCTATAGCCGACTTGATGAGTAAAATATTTTTTTTGATACATTTTTCAGTATTTTAATGAAACTTGAAATTCAATTTATTTGAATTTATGCAGTTTTGATAATTCTATCTCATTTCTGCTTTTTTATTATGAAGAATTATCAGCTTTTGTCATGAGATTTCATGGTATATTAACCTGAAAGTGATTAATTTTATGTTCATAAAGTAAAAGGACAATTTTCTTGAAGTGATTATTTCCCACTCGTTGCATCACCAAGAGGTCTTATATTCTTTTCCGTTAAATATATTTTGAAAAAAAAATTACCGTGTAAATATTTCTCATACAAAATAATACTTTTATGGATGTAATCTTAGTAAAAGAATTTTATTTCTTTAATACAATTAGAAAGAATCATTAGATGAATGGATTATCCCAAGAATAACTAATTTCATATTCCTTTTAAAGGCTTTTTTAAATTCTTTGTGAATTATTTTGAAAAAAAAAATCGAAAATGCTTGTTTTAAATCTAATTTCTTAGGATGGATGACATAATATAACTATGCATTGTTCTGAAATGAAATTTCTTTTACAATTGAATTTCTCCATTTCCTACATTGTTTAACATTTGCTGTATTGTTTACTTCTTTGAAGAGTCACATATTGGACAAGATATTGCTTTCCTCTTCTGCAGATTTCCCTCCCGGTAGGAACACTTATTAATTCCCAGCCACTCGAAAGCAATGTCAGGGTTGCTTCTCGCGTCGAATTTTCGATTTGTGCGAAAAATGGACCTTTCGTTTGAATTTTCTCTTTTTTTCGAATTAAAGTCTTTCTTTTATTATTCTTTTTTCGGATTAGAGTTTAGCTTAAAACAACAGATTACTATCATAAGAAAGTTGGGGAGAAAAGAATGGGGAGATGACGTTGTAAGTGAGGAAGATAAGATAACGAAATTGTTTAGAAACCCATTCCCCCCTTTAAGTGATTAACCCCCCACAGCTGGGAAGAAAGGAGAGTTAAAAAAGCCCATTTATTTTTTAAAAGTACTATTTTTTTAAGTAATCTTTTGTGGAATAGAGATAAATTTTAGAAAAGCCATACTCAGATTATTTAACCACCCAGAGGTATAGATAATTTTTTCTTGATACGGTTCGGGTTGTTAATAAGTGCGGCCCATCTCGGGAATTTTAAAAAAAAATATTTAAGCGAATTAAAGCATTGTTATGATATTGGATTCTAAAAATTATTCCCCGAAATTAGGGGTAAATATTTAATTCTTGAAACAAATAAACAAACAAAAGATGTGTATGTATTTGTATAATTTTTATATGGGGTGATATTATGTTTTGCTCTACTATTAAAAACTTCTATCAGTTGTCTTATGTGTCTGTGTGTGCATTTTTAAGAATAAATAGAGCTGATTTAATTTCATAGTACCGAAAAAATTGCATTATTAGAATATTTTATAACCGTTAATGAATAAAAATCTTAATTATTTGCTCTGCGTTTTTATTAATTTTTACTAACCACATTGTTTTATAATATTTACTAAAATGCTGCGAATAGTATGTTTGCTTCTTCATTAAAATAAGACCTTATTAAATATTTAAATTTTTTTTCATTAATAACCTTATTCTACAAGTTTATTGTAGAAGCGCTTAGGAGTTTAGCTTTTTTCACAATTTTTCCACAGGTTAAATTCCCAGTTTTAATGTGTAGACATTTGCTTTAAGTAATCTTTCTAGTGTGATTTAAAGCATTTGAAAACATTTGAGGCAACATTCAATCGGAACTTCTAGAATATATGCAATGGCATCATATTACAAGCAACAAATACTATTATTAATAAGTATCTATCTATCATTTAAATACATTTTTTAAGACTGCTTTATTAACTCTCTTTTTTGCATAAAATCGTATAGTCTCCATAAATCTTGCATTTTAGCTTGATTAATTTTTTTTACACTAAGTCATCTAAGTTATATTTTAAATTTAAATCTACAATAATCATAATCAAGATTTGTGAATCGAATATATCTGCAGCAGGTTTTAAGACATTCTTAAAAAATTATCAATTTAAGATGTGGTTAACAATAAAATAAGATTATTCTGGTAACATTTTTTTTTTTATTTCAAACAAAAACTTGAAAAGGCGAAAACAAAATAAAACTGCAAATATCAGAAAAATTGGTGAGGGAAAAACATATTGGTCTTCACGTGTGTTTAGTAATTGCCTATTTAAGCGTAAGATACTGATCCTTCTTTTCAGATAGTGTTTTTTCCCGGAAGTCGAGTCATAAAAGGTGGTAAGGGGCCCAGTAACTCAGGGGAAGGGCGAATAAAGGACGGACCTCCCAAGTTCAAATCATCTGCTGATTTTCCGTAAACCTTTTATCCACACGCCGCTTTCAATCACCAAGCATTGTGAAACGTTGCTTTGTTTCATATTTAACACACTTAAAAAAAGGGGGGGGGAAGGGAAAAGTGGCCGGACGAAATTTTACTTTAAATAATACTTTTCTACTGCTTTCACATTTTAAATCTTAATTCTTATAGAAAAATTGACTTTTTAATTCTATATGAAAGATTGATTTAAAAAAGTTATTCATTTAAGAAGGCATCATTTCTAACACTTCATAGTATTCCATAAACAAAAAATAATTCCAAATGTTTTACGAATCTAACTTATAAAAGAATTTCACAGTCATTGTTTTGTTTTTAATCTCCCAAATTTTTTATTAATTATTATGCAAAATCCCAATACTTTTTTTCCGTGCATTGTTGTGTAAAAAAAATTTCATTTTTTTTCTTTTTAATTTTTTTTTTTTTGAATAAACAGTACTAAGTAATAGAAATAATAAGCTTGAAAATTCACATCTCTATTTAAACTTATAAGCGAAACCGAAAATGACAGAACAAGTAAATTTTATGGCAATAACAGCGCCTTTACATATATCATTGGTCTGAAACAATTTCAGGTTTCCAGCAGATATTCTCTGTAGGATTTCAAGACCAATTACTTTCTTTGGGCAGCAATCGGTTATCAATCATTGATATGCAGTTTCGTCAACTAATTGTATCAGAATTCAGGAGGATTGATCTCCTTGAAAAACGTTCAGCCGATCAATGAGACATTTTCGAGTAAAAAAAAAAATTAATAAATAATTTGATATTTTGTGCTTTTTATGACAGTCATCAGGAATGATTTAATTAATTTTGTGCTTAAAATATAAATAAAGATTTTTAGCTTTTTGTAGTAAAAAAATGAAAAAAAAAACTTTTTTCTATTTATTATATTTTGCTTTAATCTATTTTTTTTTCAAATTTCTTTATTAATCATTTATTGACACCGACTAAACCGGATATTTGAAGGGCAGGTATATCTTAAATGATACTCTTTTTTTTGTTGTTAAGTTAAATTAAATTAAATTATTGTCCGATTTATTATTTAAAAAATTCTGTAAAAGATATCCTTTTTTTATTGAAAATTATGTAGATGCCATGAGATTCATGGAGATTTCTTTTAATTAAACTACCATCTTCGATCTGGAAGGTTTCATTCTACATGTGAAACTTCTGAAAAGCTAGGAATGCGAAACCTGTGTCAAAAACGCATCGGTTTTTCAAACGAGAAGCACTGCAAACGAGTTTTTGTGTTCCCTCAAATTTACAAGAGGTCAAGAGTCCCTAAGGGTAGGACAGGCTCATTCAAGTCAAAAGTTATCGCTTTCGTTTATTGTGCTCTACTTCAAAGTATAAGGGATTCTAAGAATAATGAATGAGAAGCTGTTCTGTTTAGTCAAACCCCGACAGTTGATAACATCATTTTGCGAATCGTTGCGCGGAGAATTGTTTTCTTAACTTTTGCTGGGTATTTTTAGCAAAAATTAGTCAGAAAATTGGTTGGACAGGTAAAAAAAATGTATTAGAGTCTCATAATTGGCCATTTAGATATTAATTATCCAGGCCCTAAAACATCTCGTAGCTGTTTTATCAGAATTCAATATTGTTTATAATCATTATTCTCTATTAAAAAATAATTACATTTTCGTTTTTAAATGAAGTAATGAAATATACAACTCAAAACCTTATGAATTGTACCAATGTAAATGCATATCAAATATATTTATCCAGAATTTATTTTTGTTGCATACTTTTCTAGTGATTTTAAAATCTTAATACAACTTAAAACAATCGACATTTTACCGCAACTTTTTCTCTCGTTTATTTCCACCACTTTTAAAATATTATGCAGGAGTATTTTATTCCACATAAATTTAGGTAAGTTTATAATGTCTAAAATTTTCTTTTAAAAAGTACGGAGAGCAGGTGATCATTGATGACATATTTATTGGTCAAAATTTTAAATATAAACTAAAAATTTGCAGAATCGGTTATAAGTGAACATGATACCTAAAAACAAAAGCAACTAGATAAGTTAAATATATCCTGTAATTTTATCAAAATATATAATTGTATTAAAGTAAATTTTTTTAAAAAATCTTCCTGCGGAGACTTGAGTGCAAAAGACATCTTGTTTTCGTACAATAAGATCAGCCGCGCAACTGCTTCCAACAATAGTCATTATCTTGCGATAAGACCTGATAAGCTCAGAACTACGACTGTTTGTGAAAGGAGAAACGTGTCTACATGTGAACAATAGGCTCCGTTGCCCGCCCCACCAGAACTATTAGTGGGAGGTCTGTTCCAAGAAATGCATCATTGTGTAAGGGACTTTCCCTATCCCTATGAATAACTGAATTCTGTTTGAGAGCTTCTATTGGATAGATCGTATCTATTGTAACTTTCTATTGTGATTGCAAGAGCTGTAGTTGAAATATCAATAATACGATACGGTCATGGTAAGGGTGCGATTTGAATCACACCCTTACCATGGTGTGATTTGAATCACACCTCTCAATGAAAAGTATTGATCACTGGTATCTGTGACTTTCTGATATTGGTGACGTAATAACCGTTCTGAAAATATTCGTCATCCCTAAACCCTTCTTTGAAAAGTATTGATCACTGGTATTTGTGACTTTCTGATATTGGTTACGTAATAACCGCTCTGCAAATATTCGTCATCCCTCCATTGAATGGGATATCTCTGAAATTGAAGTATTCACAAGAAAATATTCCTAAATGTGAAGTCACCGCTCCATTGAGTGGAGCAATGACTTTCTTGACAATGCTCTGTCCTGTAAAGATTATTTCTGATAGCCTGTATCATGACCTTCTGATGAGCTCATTCCCCTAACGTTGTCTTTTGGCAGAATATGGACATAAGACATAAGGTGAAATAGATGAATTAAATCAATCACTCGTTACTTATATTAGTAAATTAAGTATTAATTACATGTAATAAAATGTATATTTAATTCTAATTAATAATCTTTAACTAACAGTGTGATTGAAATAACAGATATTTGGAACAAATATTTAAAGATAGCAAGAATAAAATTATTTGTTATTCAGGCATGGATTATTCATATTTAGATCTTATGAATCTAACTATTAAGGAAATTACTATCCCAAATAGGAAAACCCTCTTTTTTTCTCATATTCTATCGGGCTTCTTGACTCTTAGAAATTTATCAAGTCATTTTTGAAAACTCGTCTAAACCCTCCAACAGGATTATATGGGAAGAAAGTCGATGAACCTAAAATTAGTCTTATTTAGGATTTCAGGACACTTTAACATTATATGAAATGAAACAGAGAAAAGAATCTCAAAAAGTGTCTTAGGAATCTTCAGATCAAATTTTATGAATGGCACCAAAAGTACATTTCATTTTTCCCTCTTCATTTAAAGATTAAAACATTTCGGCATGACATAATTGGTTGTGAAATATTAGCCAGACCGTGGTAATAAATTTTGTATTAGTTGCTCTATCTCCTTCTACTTGCATCTCACACAAACTATCATCTGGAAACACCGGTGGAATCCCAGCTGTTTTCAGGAGCATACGTCGGAAACAAACATCCATCCATCCATCCATCCCAGCTGTTTTGGAGTTGTATGGAAACAATTACTTGTGATGAATCAAAGAAAAAAAATAACATGTGGGATACATTTTTACAAGAGGTACGTAAATACATTGATTTATATTTTATCTTACAATAAATAATACAACTTTAAATATGTGTATACAGAATAAATTCTGTATATACAGAATTGTACGAATGAGTCTTAACAAAACGATACTTAAAGTATTAAACTATTTTAATATTTAAGATAGTACCAGGATAATTCTGTATATATTTTGTTAGCATTATTAATGGAAAGAAACATCACTGATGACATTTTACAATTGGGTGCCCATTGATTAAAAAAAAATTTTTTTTGACGCCAAGATAGACGCTAAGGGGATATTTTGTCGGTAACTCAATATTAATGTCAAAAAAAATAAAGCATTACAGACACCAGGAGTATCGCTGAAATTTTTTGCCAATCGAAGGGGCACCCAAATCTACTCTAGAACCTTGACATTATTTATCAACACAGATTTTTTTTTCGTAGAATGAAACCAAATTGTGCATAGATTTGAAAATTTTATAAAACAAAACTAATGTAGATATGCACATTTTTTAAGAATTATTTCCGATTATAAGATAGATGTTATAATTAATAATTTCATTCATTTTACAGTTTTAAAAATTTGAAATTGATGTAGTTTGAAGGTTATTTAGTTTTGTCTTTTGTTTAAAGATAAAATATATTCAAAATTGTTTATGAAGCAAAAGCTAATTTGTACATAGAATTTTAAAAATAATATGCTCATTTGAAGAGAATGAATATAAGCTTTTAGTTGATCAGTTTGAGTTAATTTAGCATAGCCAGTCATTTGGTTAAAGTGTAGTTTCTTGTGTCCCTTGCTGCACCAAGAGTGCTAGGTCAGCAGTAAAGTTGGTGGATAAAATAAACAAACACTTCTGCAAAACAGTTATGGTTATCCCTTTCTGCCTTAAATTTATGATCTTTATTGATTAGTATTGTTTTATCTGATATTTTTTATTTGTTTTTATTCTTTGGAATCACTATCATTGCTTAACAATTTTTAAATAAAGAAGTTCTCAAACAGAAACCAAGATATTTTTTCAGAATTTTTAGAAGAAAATAATTTTGAGCTCATTTGATTTACAAGGGCTAATCATTGGAATATCTTTAAAGTAATATATATATATATATATATATATATATATATATATATATATATATAAATCCTGAACATTATTCTTTGAGACTTTTTTTCATTTTCCGGTTTGCTAACTGTCTAATGTGGTCTATTTTTTTTAGTAGGTCGACTCATGAATGAACAAACTTTGGCGAAATTTGCAATTGAGTATAAAAATGTATATTAAAAAGGTTTTTTTGATTGTTTAGAACTACTTTTAAATTTAAATTTTGATACATATTTTACTGAAACCAATTCTCATGATAAATTTGAAGATCTCAGTTGATTAGTTTATGAGTACCTGTATTTTTTGTTTTTTAATTTATCACAATATTTATTCTTAAAAAACTTTGTAAGTTTTAAATTGAAACTAATAAAAAATATCAAATGTGTAAGTTAATGAGAAAAAACAGAAATCCCCTGAAATTTGCATATTTTTGTACCCCTTTTGTTTAAAATGCCATATCTAACCTTTAATACACTGATAACCTAAGATCTGTATAAAGTTTATTAATTTTTGGTTTCTAGATTAAAATTCATCAAAAGAATATAATTTTTTTGAAATGCATATTGTCAGTCATCAATGGCTAATCAACTTGAAGGAGAATTATATCTTCAGTCACAAGTGACTGACATGGTCCAAACAGAAATTGCAGCCTCAACTATCAATAAATGACATGATGCTTAGTGTGTTAATCCTCTTGCCTCTAATCTGACTTATCAAAACTAGAAAACTTCTATACAGGATAGCCAGTATCTACAGTAAACAAGGAATGCATATTGGAAAGTGAGCTATTCAGGTGTATGATTGTCAGCTATTCTGATTTGATAATGATGAATTACTTTTATTTCTGCGATACTTTTAAAAGAGCACAGAAAAAATTGGAAGTTAATTTTATAAAGTTTATGAATGTAAATAAAAATTACTTTTCAAGTAAGAAATATAAATGATGCTATTAAACAAACTATTGTTTTCAAAAAGTTTTCTATCAGTCATGTTCTCTATTGATTTGAGTGAGAAAAATATGAAAGAGTAAGAATGCTGCACATTAAATGGGATTTTTGAGAATTTCCTCTACTAAAGTGTGTTTTATCAGGAATTTAATTTTCCAGACATATGTTATTGTAGTAGTAATACATGCTGCAAGTTAGGTTAATTTTTACTGCAGGATATTTTTAAAGTGTTTTACACAGGAATTTATAATTTTTATATGCAATTAAACTTTATTGAAGAAATCAAATTTTGAAATTAGAAACTGATAATCTGTGTGAAATGTGTTAGTAAAATTGTAGAGTTGTGAAACTTCATGCAATTTGGTATTCACAATACAATGTATAGTTTTAATATTTTTTTTAACTAAATTTTTAATTAATAGATTAATTGCATTAAATTTCAGCTTTATAGATGAAATATGTCCATGTTGCATATTTTATTACAAAAATGATTTAAAGGTTCTGTGATACTACATTTCCAGTTAAGGCTATTCAGTAGGACTTTTTTCTTTTAATTAAATTTCTTTTCACTTAACTTTAACTCTCCACAGAATTTAGACAAAAATATGTAGAATACAAGATAATAAATTTTAATTTCAAGTGATTAGAAGTCTAAATAACAAAGCACATATAGGATATACTTTCATTTCTAAAAAGAGTTATGATTGTAAATTTTGAATATAACTTTTGAGACCCATAATTAAAAATTAATATTAGAAATGTTTCTAATTTCCTTGAAAAGCTTAAAATTTCTGAAACCACTCAACAAAATTTGAATGGTTGGAGTAAACAGTCAAGAAAATCATTATTAGTGAAAAGATGAAAAAATATTTTGATTATTATTAGCCTAATAAAAAATCTTGAAAAGAAGTGTTTTAAGAAATATTTTACCTTAACATTTAAAAATATATGATAATTTTATTTGCACCTGAGTGAGGTTTCTAATTCAATAATGATATCTTATTAATGTCTAAGATTTGTAAATATTAGAGGTGCTGTTTCTGTAAATTAATAAAAAATTATTGGTTTCAGTTTTAAAATTAATGAATCGAACTAAAGATATAATTACAATCAATTAGAAAACATCAAACAAACTGCATCTATGGAAAAGTTAATTTCCTGACTGAAGTGCTCTGAGACATTTTGTAATGAAATAGATGGTTTGAGCATAATTATCTAAGTCGCATGAAAAAGTAAATTATAAACCCTTACTATTGCGTGATAGCTTAAAAAATCCAGGTTATTTCCCCCCCCCCATATATATTTTTCTCTGTTTAAAGCAGAATAACTGCTTTTGATATTTAACTACAATGATAACTGTCGATTAGAGATTTTTCTGAATTTTCTGCTTATTTCAGTGAGGGGGAAAAATGGGTGATTCTATTTTTATCTTCCATTAGTAAGCTATTTGTCATGCCTTCTGTAGCTTGAGGATTAAAAGGTATCCACAAAGTTTGAGTACTAGATAAAAACTTTAAGTAAATTCATTATTTATATGGATTTCTTCATATCTATGGATACATTAAAAATATATATTATTTTGAATTTTCTTTTAGCAGATTGAAAACTCCACAAGATGTCTTTTTATCATTTTAAATTAATGACTTCAGTTTGTCATTCAGTTACAAATGCAAATATTGTGAAACAATTTTACGTGACACTTTACTTTGCTTGTTTATATATCCAAATTTAATATTTGAGTTTCAGCATTTTCTTATTTGCATTTTGTTTACTTGCACTGAATTTATTATTGATCACTATTTTACTAAATATTGCTGCTTATTGTTATTACTTGGAAATCAGTTTATATGAGCTGTATTGTGAAATAAAAAGGTAACTAATCATATTTTCTGCCTGCTGGTTTTCTTGTGCTATACTGTAACATTCCATGATTTAATATTTCTATTAAATATTTACTGAGTTAAAAAAAATAAAATCTCACAACCGTCCTGACATATGCCATAAAATCATAAATTTTCTCTAAAGCATTGTGTTTTTCTGATTTAAATTAATTGTTAGAATGAATTGGTTACTATACATACATTTAAAATCTCATTTAATAGTGGTTTAATATTCAGAAATAAAGCAAATTGAAAATATTGCACACTTGTGGAACTATATCATGTTCATTATTACTTCCTGATTTTATTAACAAACTATTGCCCGTGTAGCAGTGATTTATACTTTCTGTTTGTAATAAATAATACTATGATTAGTGGTAAAAAATGAAAAAAAAACATTTTGCTTTAGTCTTATGAAAAATATAATGTAAAAAAACAATAAATTTTTCCATGATAGTTTTATTGTTTACATCTTGAATTATAACTAGTTCCACAAAAGTAAGTTTTCTGAAACTTTAGTAATAAGATGTATAGAATCAAAAAGAAAAAATATATATATCTGAATAATATTTCTGAATGGTTGCATGTATATTGCTTTGAGATCATCAGAAATCATAGGAAATAAATAATAAGTGATGAAACCTTTTCTATAGCTAAGTTGGAAATTGCTTTTTACTAAAATATGAAATTTCTTTGATAAAATTATCTTTTTCTTCCAGTATGGAAAATTAGCTTAAATTTATATGTGGGTTAGTAATTAGTATACTTAAACTGAAGAGATTTTATCCATCATTTAAATAGTTCATTTTGAATTCTAAACCTTAAATCTCATGTTATCTTGTTGAAATCAGATGATTTCGATGGAGAAAGAAGATGCTTTGTCCCTTTGTTGTGAGATGAGATTTCTTGTGATAATTCAGAATGTTAAACTGACAGTGTTTAAAATTCGTGATAGTTTTATTTTATATGCAGAGTAAGATCCTAATGCTTATGATATAACATCTATACAGATGAAAGTGGAAGAAAAAATGTCATCTGTTTTATTATGGTATAAGTAACAAGTATAAAAGTTAGTATTTAGAGAGCTTGATGTAGGGGAAAAAAACTTCAACAGCTATAAATGTATTATCATGAATAAGCATTTTTATTTAACAGAAATTCCTCATTTTTTTTTTTTCAATCATCATATTTATTTGGATCTGATGTCTTTAGAGTTCAACTAACATTTTTCAATTTTTTTTCCTTTACTTTATAAGAATGTGTTGTGACAAAATAAATAGACAATTTACATAATAAAGTAATTCTATTTTATATTTTAAAAGCAGCAAATTTTCAATTAAAAAACTTGCTGGCAAAAAATTATTTATTTATTTAATTCTTATCCAGTTTCTGATGTATTTAGAAGAATAAGCTAATCAAGTTTTTAAATATTTTTCAGTTTTCTTGTTCTAAATTCATTGACTAAATCAAGTACACCACCTTGTATCAATGTTTCTATTCCTAATTTTAAAAAATCCCTTTCAAAGTAAGGGCATAAATAAATATATTTATCATTCCATATGTGTTAAGAAATTAAGTTGTCCATTTACCATCAAGTTTCCATAGATCAATAGTCTCATTATTCCTTAAAATTTTTTTTGTAATAATGACTTGTTTACATTTTTGTTCATTCCTTTAGAAAACTGGCAAATGCTCTTCAAACATTTTACTTTATCACAGCAAAAATATTCCCTTAAATTTTGCATTTCTTTCTTTTAATCTTCCTGGCAATTTGACTAGTCTCTGTGCCCTGATGGTACTGATAATTATGCCTATAGTTTTTTTCCTCTAATAAAACAATCGAAATTTGGTAAAAAATTTTTCACTCTTTTTAATAACATATTTACAAAGTTTCATTTCAGTAATGGATAATTATTTAATATCCATTATGTTTACATTAAAATTCTTTTTCGTTGTATTAGATTTTTTTCAACAAACAGTTTTTGATTTATTTCTCGTTTTTTCCAAACATATGCACCAAATGTTTATCATTGCACTATATAGCAATAACTTTTTATGCTTTTATTTATATAGAATCCTAGTTTCTTACATATTCATTTTGTGTTTCTTCTTCACATACATACTATAAATTTGAGTTTTGAACAAAGTATCAGAAATCTCAGTGGACAGAAAGTTTTTATGGTTCTTTTTTCCTCATTATTTTTTTAAAGATAGGCCAGTCTGTTCTATTAACTTTTGATTCGGAAATTTATAAGAAGAATATCTTCTCATTTATAAGAAGACTAATAAAAGCTCATACAAATTAGAACCCTCCTAGGTCCATAATCTAAAGGAATCTTTACGTAGACCAAGGGATTAGGAGCTTTTTAAAAACAAGTTGATTGCTCTTAAATAAAGAATTTTCCTCTTTATTTCTCACAAGGTAATAAATTGGTAAAACAATTAAAAAGTAATTTATTTTACCAGATTTTAAAATTTGCTGTAATTTTCACAGTTACTTAAATCAAAATATAATTTTCTTTCTTCTTTATCATTCAATAACCTGTGAAGGAAGTGGGTGATTTATTTTGAATTAATCTTTCCCTGTCAAAACAGGCTATATAATACGAAGGAAAACTAATTTCTGCCTTTTTTCCATTACTTCTGCTTGTCCAAGCTGCTTGTAAATATGCTACCTGCCTCCGGAGAAAGAATAAAGGTTCTTTAATTTTCTAGTGAAGTGCAAAAAGAACATTTTTGCTTTGTTTTATTTTCTTTCCCCAGACACTGAATACATTAAATCGTACGGAATTCATGACGCTTTCTTTACCGGATTTATCAAGAAAGAAAATCTGTTTTGAAGCCATGAAGAAAGAAAATCGACAAAAGGGAGGAATTCGAAGTTAGATTCCAGGAGTGGCTCAACAGGCTTAAAATAACGCTTATTTGCTCTTAGATAGCACTTTTTTCTATTCTTTTTATTTCAATAATGGGTACTCTTGTATATTGAAATTATGATATGGTTTTTCCAAAATACCAGTAAAAAATATGGCCTGTGCCAAACTTTTTGCAACTCAAAAAGTTTTAATCTTTAATTTTTCTAAACGTATGTTTAAGATGGCGATTAATTTATTTTAGTTGTATCTAATAAATGTATGTTTAATTCTTTTAGCATCTTTAATTGATTTCAAACCTATTCTTTAAGTGGAAGATTTTGTTTTAATTTCTATGTTCTAATGAAAAAAAGATATAAATAAAAAAAATTCATGTGATATTTTTTCTACAAAATGTGGGTTCCTGAATCTAGAGCGACTTTTAACTAAAAATTATTATTGTCCTGATAATTTAAATTCAATATATTTAAACGTTTATTTACTCGAATATGTGTTTTAGGAGGTAGGATTACAAAATTTTTTAAATTATCTGAATTTTTTGTATTCATTGTATACTGGTGCACAAAATCAGTTGTTGAAATGAGTTGACAAAAAATTTAATGATTTGCTTTGTTTTATAAGTACCATTTTGAAGCTATGTGGGAGTTATTTCCCTAACAGAATTTTTGTTTAATGGCAAGAGCGACATTACCTTCACCACAATTTCACCGTTTGACGGACATTTACCCTCGTTGGATTTAGCGTGCATTAACCATAATATACTTCCCTACCTCCTGAACAAAGTAGGATCACTCTTGAATCTAATCGTATATGTTCTGAAGTCATATTGACCTTCTATACATTTCAGAACATAAAGTGTAATAAAAATAAGTTGTAGATCATGTTTTCATCTTTAACTGTATTCGTTCTAATAGATACAAAATTTCGCTTTCCATTCCCAGCCTTGCTTCTAATTGAAATAGAAATTCTGAAAGAGTTAAAATATTGCAAAACTTTTAAATTTTATAAAAATAGTGAAGTATTTTTCTAAGTTTGCTAGCGTAGGTTTACCTAGAAATTTACATTCTGAGCTTTATTTCATTCAAAATTTCAATAATTTCAGGAAAATTATAGAAATATTTTTTCATGAAATTATTTATATCTCCAAATGCTTTTGATATAATGAAGAAAAAAGTTACCAGTGAATTAATTACATTTTGTATACTATAACATGTCATGTTCGATTTCCTCATTTTATGACATTGATATATGTGACATTTGGACTGACACAATATATAAGACATATTTCAAATTACTTTTTGAAAGAAATCTGTTCATGATCCATGGTAATAGATCAGAATTATGAGGTTTGTCATTAGTTTCATACTAGATATAGAACTAATGAAAATGCATTATAAACAGTCTCAAATCACTTTATTTAAGTGAATCGTAATCTTCAAATGATATCATATGCTCTAAACACATATGAAATTAAAATGCTAAATTATATTTACTAAGACATTTCTACTCTTCTAAAAATTTTTATAATCTGAATTTATTTTTTGAAAAGAGTTTTAATATATTTGCCTTTTATTTCTTATATTTTAGGGCACATATTCGTTTCAAATTGCCCCTGGTGTAAGTGTAGGGGCGAATAACCCGGTCTTTATTATTGCTGAAGTTGAAAATAGCCATTTAGGCAGCTATTTAAAAGCTAGAAGACTTGTACGAGTAGCAGCAGTAAGTGATTCTATTTATAAAACATATTTTCAAAGTTACGATTATATTAAAATTATGGTACTTGCTTTCATTGTTTTACATGATAAGTTAGCTTTTAAAAATTTTATTTGGTATAGTAATTTTTATAACATTTATTTCAATTTCAATCATATCAACATTCTTTTTTATTATCGTCTTAAATTCTGCCTATGAGTATGAATTCTTGAGAAAACTTTCAACTTGAGAAAGTTATTTTTAAATCCTTTTTCTTATATTGACTGTCATTATTACCATTATGACAAAAATGCAGATATAAGTTTTGCTGATGAAAGGAGGAAAGGTCTAAACTTTTCTGTTGTTTTAAGGTGAGATTGTGCTCAGTGCCTGGATGCCGATTAGAAGTAATTTATGTACAATTCTGGTTAAAAAATAGGTCATATTTTTAACTAGTATTGCGCTTAGATAATTAAAATGTATAAAACCTTATATTATTCACATGTACGATCATATGAACATTTCATTGAGTTCAATTGTATCTTGTCATCCCTTTCTTCGTGTTCAGCTGCTTTCTGCTTCTCTATTACTTGATCTGACTGTCTTAATGTAGCATTTTCTTTCCTCCCCCCCGTTTAGTATTAAAAATTAAATAACAGTTGAGAAAAAATGTATAAAATATACTTTGAGTTCAGAATAAAAGGTGTTTTTCTTCTCTGAAAACTTTTAAAAGTGGAAGGAAAAAAATACAACTTTTTATTTTCTGAAAATGAGATAATTTACACGTTATACTGCAGGCCGATAAAAATAAATAGTGGCATAATTCAATAATATTGTATTAAATAGATGAATACTCAATAAAGATATATATTTAGAAACACAAGAAAGACGCAACAAGTTTTTTTAAGGCTATCATTTTATTGTGATTAGATCATGACCTTGAGCTGTGAAAAGTGCAAGGTCAGCATCTGACCTTTTCTAGTGTTGCCAAATTAAATGCAGTGATGTTACTTTTTAAAAGTACAGACAAAACTCGCTTAGTGATCACATCGTATGACTAGTAAAACCAAATGTAAATAAGTGATTCTCTTGATGAGTGATATTTTGTAGAACAAGTAAGGAACAGATGCTATGACGCCACGTGATGGATTTGCTTGTGTTTGTATGTATATTGAAAGGGTTTTTTTTTCCCTTGAAGAAAGCCTTTATATCTGTATTAAGAAGTTTCGGCCATATAACTTTATCGAACGCGATTCCAAGGGGTTTGAGCAAGGACTTGTGAGCTTTGATCGGCAAAAATTTGTCTCTGGCCAAGATTATGAGACTTAGAGGTGGTTCGCAATGCCATCGATGAGCTGGCGGAAAAACATAGCTTGAGCCACCGAAGAGCTTATGGAGCTGTATTTTGTATTGCAACAAAAAGCTGCTATGGAGATTTGACAAAAAAAAAGTTAAGCAGTAATCTTCCGGGAAAACACGGATGATGGGTATGGGAATTTGGAAGTATATATTTGATTGCATTACGTATTAGAAGGACAAAAATGAATTTATTGAGACAATTTAATTTGTATCCAACATAATCTTTTTGTTTATTCGTAGAAATTTTGCACTTGTATAAATAAAATCTTTATCGTGAAAATGATTCTTAGGGACTTACTAAAGATGTGAAATATTGGCAAATACTCTTAATTTTTCTAAAGGATTAGAAGTATTTTGAAAAAAAGAATAAATATAAGATACTTTCCGTTCATTGCAAACTGAGAAATACTTCCCTCCTAGATCAATAAGAACGTTTTGACAAGAATTTGCTATTGAAATTAATAATTTTTTCAACAGATCTGATGCCATTTAAATTTCGAAATAAAAATAAATGACTTGTTTTCAGGGTAACAACAAACATTCCCGTTATAACATTAGAATTAAAATTTTTAATGCAATATTCCTCTTGATCATATCAAAAGCAACTAGCGCAATGATTTTCATCCAAACAGATGTCATGAATTCATTACAATCACAGGCGGTGGCAAAGATTTTCCGATGTGTTGGGAGCAAGACAAATCCGACAGGGAAAAATAGTAAAATATCTCTAATTTCGCTTGAAATTAACTCATGATAGTTAATTTTATATTTAAAGAAAATAAAATTTTATTTAGCTTCTTTTTTTATTCAGATGCTACACCTTCATTTCATTGTTAAAACTTTATAAAGGTATTTGTAAAAAAGTGTTAGGTTCTTTTAGTGACTATCAAAAAATTGTCAATATTTGAGTTTATTTCTTTATCAGACTTTTGAGTTTTAATCTCTCTGAGGAATAATTTTAGAAAAAAGTATGATTATATTCCATTATAGATTGTAGCATATAAATAGAAACACAGATTACACTAAAATGACTTTTCATGCTGAATGAACAAATGCATGCTTTTACTATTTTATAACATAAACTATATAAAATGAATGTTGAAACAAAAAGTTTTATAAAAGACACTTTTTTTGAGATCCAGAATAACAAAAAATATTCGATGTTTACGAAAAGAAATCGAGTTTTCTACTTAGTTCCTTATCTAAAATATTTGTTAAGTAAGGATTGCAACTATGTACAGTAAAAGCTCTTTATTCGCGGGTTATATGTTCCATAAATATGCCGCGAATACAGAAACCGTGAATACGGAATGGCAATTTATATGGTATTATAGGGGATACGTTCCTAGGTGACAAAATAATATATATATATATATGTATATGTGTGTGTGTGTGTGTGTGTAAAAATCAATTTAAGTGAAGTTTTTGAACATTTTGATTAACTATCTTAAGGCTTATACAATGGTATGAAGAATTTTGTAATTTTCTCTTGCTTGGCAGTTTTTAAAAGTTCCTTCAATTCAGACTGATACGCAGCAGTCGCATTAGCAATTTGCCTCTTAAAAATAATACTTCGTTCCATAGATGGATCAATGTTCATAAAGAAATCGCAAAGCTCATTTGCCATTCTTAAACCATTCTTTGCCATTCTTCTTCACTAAGATTTTTCAAATTAAACGTTACATTTCCAGTTCTTGTTGAAGCCTCTTCTTTAATGGGCTGCGAATTTAACATTTCCTCCCAGTCGGTTTCAGTCAGATCTCCATCTTGAGATTCAAGCAATTACTGAATGTCACTTGATTCTATCTGTTCGAACCCATCTCCTCCTATTCCATTCGCGATTTCGGCTATGTTTGCAGTTTGCATTTAACAACATATTTTAGGCAAAGTTGTAATAAGAACTATTTTACTTTTTTTTAATCAGTCCATTTTACGGTATTTACAAAGGATATTGGGTTGGATACCTATTGGAATCCTTTTATTATTATGTATGTACTTATTAGATCTGTGAATAAAGAAATTTTTAGGCGCGAATATAGGAATTGAGTCGCATTTTTTTAATCCGCGGATAGTGAAAACGCGAATGCAGGAAGCGCGAATAAGGAGCTTTTACTGTATAGGAATTCAGACGTGTTTCGAATCCGAAGAGAAGTGCGCGCACTCAACAAAAATTTACTTTAGTTCGGACACGGAACAACACAGAGTGCAGAAAAAATATAACGATAATGCTGCTTCTTAAAAAGGATGTATTAATTATTTCGTAAATAATGTAGAAACCTATTATTTTATGTCAAATATTAAAAATATTCTTATGAAAAATGGACTGTTTAAGCCTTAGATCCCCAGTGTATTTATTTTTCAACATATATTTAGGCTTAAAAACTAATGCATTTTATGAAAACAAAGATCTTGAATATGCATTCTCCTATCTTCATTTTTAGGCATGCGTTCTTATTATTAAATACCTTTTTAATTCGAAATTATTGCAAGCTAATATGCCTTCCAATAAATGAGTTTATTTCCCTCAGTTGCATGCATTGGTTTTTCTCAACGCCTTCGTATGCAAAAATAAGTCTGAATCGCATGTGGAATTATTAAATTTCTAATTTTAAATCTGCAATTAAGTGAAGGTATTTAGTAATTTAAAATGCAAAAATCACCTGAAAACGCAATATTACCTCAAATGCCCTTATATCATTATAGGGTTTAAAATAATAATTGTTCCAAATAAGATCTGCCATCTCATTAGAAACTTAAATTAATTCGTACGTTAAAGGTTTAAATTGTTATTTATGAATATTCTGAATTGAATCATATTTTTCAACAATAAAAATAAAATTTAAGCTGCACGCGCACGTTACGAGTGAAAGGGAAAAAATTATCTTTTATCAATATGTTGCCATCAGATTGACAAAAACTTAAACTAAAAAAAATAAATGAAATGTGCAGCACGTGTCTGAATGAAATGAAATGAATATTAAATATGCTTTTTCTAAGAAGAAAATGTAAAGAAAAGTTTTTATGACTTTCACAGTGTTATTAATTAAATAAATCAGCTTTATTTAAGACAAATCAATTTACATCTTTTCAACTCAAGGCCCCACGGCTAATTTGTAAAATTTTAATAATAGAAATACATCTATAAAAAGGGTCTAAATGAAGTAAATAATTATGTAGTATGTAACATGAGTCTATAAATGCTTTAATAAATGAAGAATATTTAGCTTTTATCTGGATTCTTTTCTCTGTGAATTATATTTAACAATATATTTTTCAGACATCAATATTTTAAATAAAAATAGATTATTTTCAATCAAATTAGTCTCTAAAACTGACATATTTTTGAATATTTGTATATCACTATTAAATAAAAAAATGTAATTTTAAACCACTTTATCGACCGTTCCAAAGATGATTTGCGTCCAAGGTTTCTCAAGACTGACTGGCCTAAGAATGAAAATGTTTATTGTTTTAAACTATTCTATTCAAAATTTCATAAGTTGGTCAAATTTGATAGCAAAAGATATGAAACTTCATTTATTTATACGAAATTTGAAGTGTCAATAATATTTCGTAGAATATGATTCCTTAGAACTAAAAGGTGCATAAAATTTAGGCAAAAAGTTTTTGAATTATATAAATAGGCGAAAACAAAATAAAATATTGATATTCGCATCACTGAAATCGTTTAGAAAGTAAATCTAAAAACAGAATTTTATGATGAATCTAAGAAACTTTTGTTGAATAGTTCTTGAAATATCACATAAGTTATTGAAATTATTCTGTAGTACACGTAGCGATTCTCTTTTCAGTACTAATATTTTTTATTTAAAAAAATACTTCGTTTTTGTAAAAATAAACAAATATCAATGTGCAGCTTAATCATTTCGTAATTTAAAGTTGATATTTCGGGTCAGCTGACAAACAGTTAGAGACATACAATGCATTACGGGCTTAAGGTCTTTTTAATTGCATGAGTGAATTATAGGACTATCAATATTTGAGCCTTAAAAATACTTTGATGAAGTAGGTATTAAAAGACAAGTCATTTAAAGCATTTCACTGACAATTTTAAAGAGATTAAGATTGGCAAACTGGCTGGTCACCAAAGGCGGCTAGTTAAATATAAAAGTTGATTGGGCTGTAATTTTGATAATTTTTACTTTACATTGTTATTTGATTCATGTTGTTTCCATGTCTTCCTTTCGCACTTTTTTCCCTGTCGTATTTTTGGATTTCCATTATTATTTTTTTTTTTTTCAGTCGCATCCCTGAGATAGAAAACCTTGCATTTACGCCTTTAATTACGTTATGTCATAGCTAGAAATGATCTCCGATAGAAAGTATCATGTTCGTAATGAAAAGATATCGTTGAAATGAAACGACTTTAATATTTATGACCATTTGATACTTAATAGCCATTTGTTAGCGGAATCGTGGGCATGAAGTAATGTCTTAGAGATTTAATTGAAATTAAATATAATTAATATCACCAGCGAACCAGATGGCTACCAAATCGACTAGCTTTAAAAGTGCAAGGTTTGTAATTTTTAAAACTCCATTGTGTATAAATTTTATTTTCTTTATTAGGAATCTGGAGCACACTGCGTGAACTTCAGAAAAACAGACATGAGGGCAAATTTCACACAACAATTTTTGAACCGACCATCTCCACTTGGATCGATTTATGCTCACCATATTCGCAACATGGAGCTCACTGAGCAAGATTTCATGAATTTAAAACAGTATGCTGAACAATTGGGATTGATTTTTACAGGAACTGGAACGGATGAGGTAAATTATCATTTTCAGTGATTATAAATGTTCTATGGGTTGTGCCCATAATATATATCAAGGTGGTCAGCCATCCTGGAACAGGAAAAATCGGGAATTGTCAAGGAATTCTGAGAAATCGGAGGAGGGGGAAAAGCAGTCTAGTTTATTCTAAAATTGAGATTTTTTTTAAACTGATGATCATTATCGTAGTTAACACTTCACGCGTCTTTTTTCACAAGTAAAATGAAACGATGTTGGCTGCTAATAGATGTCAGTCATTTACTTAAATCAAGTATGGAAGCCATTCGTGTTTCTACGCACACAATGGGCAGCAGTGCCTCATTATCTCCTGTATTATGCATGATCATAAATACATTGTTTAAAAATTTATTCTTTAGGAATGTGTAGTTGTTAGAGTTTTCCCCCTTCATTCGGGGCTTAGGAGGTAATGAGTCAACAATTCCATTTCAAATTTTCTTTATAAAAATTATTTCATAAATAAATCATGAAGGATTTAAAGAATTTATCAAAGAAAACAATAAAATAATCAAAATTATTTTCTTTTTTATTTGACTAAAAAGGAAAGAAAGGGAAAAGACTCTTTCTGGCATTTACTTTTATTAACTTAGACAGAATAGGTGGAAGGATAGTGGAAATCGAGATTCTTTAGTTCGAGATACTTTTTGTTTTTCTATCATCGACAAATATTTTCAGTTTAAAATAATATTTATTAAATACCATTATCAGAAATACATTTGGCTCAGAGGAATATACAATGACATCTGCTACAGGCACCTTGCTTATCCTGATAGCACAAAGGTATTGTACTATATATCATGATATTGTTTGAAAGTCAATTGAAAAAAGGAGTTTTTGTTTAATTTATATAATATTAGTACCCACAGAAGTATGACTGTCAATAATTTGAAAAAAAAATCTTCAATTTAAAGAGAAAGCAGATAAAAAATAAGAACGAACTTTTTAATGAAATCTGACAAAAGACTTTAATCCTTACTTGACCCATGTTCACAGAAAAAACATTTAATTAAATTTATAAAAATTAAGATAAATAAAAAGTAATTGAATAACATAAATTGCCTAGCGAGAGTTCCTCTAAGATTTATCATTATATGTACACTGCATGTGATTGTGGAATATAGAAAGTTTTTTTCCCATGATAAATTTACATTAAGATCTATCATATCACCAAGACATTTAGTATGACTTTTTAGTAATTTTTGTTCTGCTAGAAATCCTGTATTATATTTTTTATTTGTATTTCCTTTTTTTATTTACATTATATTCTTTGATTATTCATAATTTTCATGTAAATGTTTTTATAGAATAGTTTGATAATTGTGTTCTGTATTTTTCGACTCTAAATAACTCTTTTTTGCTGTTCCTTGTCACAAGATTTACTTTTGTTGATTTTATCTTTGTGATTATTTGTTGCCTACAATTCTTTCATAATATTTTTAAAGTTCCTGTATAAATAGAAATATAAAAAAACTTCTTAAGTTTTACTTAAAAGTGCGTATGAATCAGAAGATTGTTTCATATAGAAAAATTTTCAGAATCAGCCCTGATCAAAGTATCTTTGCCACCATGGTCTTTTGAGTGAATTATTCCACTGTTGGAACGAACTTAAAATTCCAATTTGATAGATAAGTCTTGTTTAGTGAGTGCATTCTTTAGTTGCTCCTTTATTTGCAGCATTTGATTATTGAAATTTAATTATTTTTTTGAGGTGGAGGGAGATTACTTAATCTCAAATGAAAAATTAACTCCTGTTTTTGAAAGAGACATCAGCAAAAGTCAGTTCTTTGTTAACATAGCTTGGCTATGATAATGCTTATAATGTAGTTTTAGAATAACATTGCAATGTACAGGGTGATCAGCGAATAAGCTCTGATTTCAAAAATAAATATCGCTACAAAAAAGATTTATAGAATTACTCGGTAAACTATACATTTATTAGCAAAACTGTAAAATTGCTGTACAAAAGTTTAGAAAATTTAATTACAAAAATCGTTAACATTTGGCGCTCAGCACTGAAAACTTTTTCTCTGAGAGGAGTCTTAAAAAAAGTGATGTAGTCTTTGCAATCAAAATACAATTTTTTAAAATATTCACCGTTCGAAACAATGGGGTGGCGTAATCGAACAATGAAAGTTGGCATCACGTCTTGCAATGTCTCAACGGAAATGGAATCACCTGCAACACCAATCAACCATTCAAGCTCATCTAGAGTGGCGGGATTGTTTCTAAAGATAGTGTTTTTCAATGCTCCCTACAGAAAGAAATCACAAGGAGTCAGATCGGGAGAATATTGAGGCCAAGCTATTCCTGTGTCAGTAAATTGCGGATAATCTAACGCAATTACTCTATTCCCAAAGTATTCATGGAGAAAGCGAAAACCTTTATCTGTTCGATTTGGTCGAGCACCATCTTGCATGAACCAGTCGATACCTGGTTGATCCTCCAACGCTAGTTGAGTGCTGACAAATTGTTCCAAAATTGTAACGTAACGTTCAGTAGTTATCGTTGCTCGCGCGAAAAAGAGGCCGATAATGCCTCAAGCGCATACCGCAACCCATGCAGTAACTTTAGGCAAATGCAGTGCTTTCTCTTCACACAAATGAGGATTTTCGGAACTCTAAAATCTCCAGTTTTATTTATTAACGATTCCATTCAGATGAAAATGTGCCTCATCTGTGAATTAGAAGCAGCTCACATCAAATCCGTCGTTGTCGGTCATTGTTAGAATCTGATTCGCAAAGTCAACCCTTTGTTGTACAGCTTTCATGGGTATGGCCTGATGACTTTGGATTTTGTATGGAAACAGCCGTCGGCTATTTTTAAATATTTTTTGCGTGCTTGTATTCTTCAAACTTGTTTCTGATGCAATTCGTCAGAGGATTTTCCTTTGGATGACGTCACACTGAAAGCGTCTATGGGCATTTCCATCTGTTAATGATTTTTGTAACTAAATTCTCTAAACTTTTGTACAGCATTTTTACAGTTTTGCTTATAAACGTACAGTTTACCGCATTATTCTATCGATCTTTGTTGAAGAGATATTTAATTTCGAAATCAGGGATTATTCGCTGATCACCCTGTATGAAATCAATTATGAAAAAGTCTTACTTATAATTACTCTAATGAATGCATAAATATTGAAAATGTGCTACTGTTTTTAATGCAAAAATAATTTATAGCATGCAGACAAAAAGATGTGTCATAATGCTATGCACAGTTTATTCAAAAGTGTTTTTTTTTTACATCTTACTTGAGGAATTTTACATATTCTCTTTATCTCAGATTTTGAATGATTCTATTTTATTTATTTCTAGCCATCAATTGATTTTTTACACCATATTGGAGTACCCTTTTTTAAAATTGATTCTCCTAATGCTACTAATATAAAACTCCTGAGACATGTTGGCAGATACAACAAGCCTCTTGTTATGTCCACTGGTATGTGTAGTGAAGAAAACATTTCTAGAGTGTATAAAGAATTTCGCATGCCAGAAAGAAAAATAGCATTCCTACAATGTACAGATACTTATTCTCCGACAGCGATTACTGCTAATTTAAACGTCATAAAGGTACTAGTCTTTTTGAAATATTCTCTTTTGAAATTAATTTAAATTGTGTGTGTGTTTTTTAAAAAAGAAGTATTTAAATTGTGTGTGTGTCTGCATAATGAAAATATACAATGTAATTAATTGAAATTTAAGCTAAATCTAGGAAATGGAGAAGTGTTTTTTGCTGTGCAGAAAGTAATTTTCATTTAACTTTATTATTATATTTCAACCATTTTCTTACATTTCTTAACCATACTTACTTCACTCTATTTTCTTCAAAAAATTAACCTTTACCGTAAATATTTTTCTTTGTTTTGTATGATTATGTAAATATCTATTTATTCTACTTCTGTTTGATGTAAAATAGAAATTGTGCAATTGTCAACAAAAGTAGTTGGGCACATCTGTAACTGAGCTATTTATTATCGCAACTTCACAAACATAGTGTCGATGGAAGTGGCTCATGAGAAGAGATTTGTTTAGATAAATGTAATGAATAATGGGCTAATTAATTAGCATTTCGACATTTTCCCATTATGTTAACTAACTTCTTTTGCTTAGTCGATTACTCATCATGAAACTTTTTTTGTAATCTTCTGATAAATATTTTAAGAGTTAAAAATGTCATGTTTATTTTCAAATGAATCAGAAACTTTTCGTGATATCTCGTACACCATGATATATTTTTCACTTTTTTCCCCTTCATTTAAATAAAATAATTTTGTCATACAAATAGATAAAATAAATTGTTAAATTAAGATTTTTTTTTTATTTTAAAAGCATGGGTGTGATAAAAAAAAGTGAATTTTAATATAATACATTTTTTATATGACAGCAAAGCTGGGATACAAAATATTGGAATCCTAAAAAGTACTTGCTTATCTATAATAGTTATTCAAGTGTTTCGAAAAAAATGCAAAGTTCCCATTGTGGATTGAAACACCTTGACACGCCTACTTGTTGAAGGAATGTATATCATTTCGAATTTTTTCTATCGATTTAATCGTCGTGATACCTGAGTTAACTACTGTTATCTACTGTTTTAAAATCGCCATTGTATAATTTGCAGATTAGATTATTTTGTATAAAGTGGAATTATATATGATCAATAAGGACTTCAAATAAGAAAAATATAAATCCCTCTTCTTACAAATTTTTTTTGAAATGCAAAGCTCCAATGCAAATTCAGTTGTAAACTCCAATATCTTCAAATTCATAATCAAATTAATAGCAAATTAATAATCATTTTATTTATTGCTTTTATTACCATGAATGCCGTCGTAGTTATATACATATTTTGTCTGTATTTCATACGAATAATGTTACTAAAAATAGAAAAAGTTAAGGACGTTTTAATTACGAGGGAGAATCAAAAGTAAATTGACATCTGAGAAGAGCACTTAATAGAATGATAAAAGACAAAAACATACATAATTTTTCTACATTACTACCATGGACTTCAACGCATTTTTCCCTGAGTTTCACAAGTTTTTTTATTCCATCTGGAAAAAAGACCGAAAGTATGTGTAACCAATTTAGTACAGCATTAATAACTTCTTCATCGATGGCAAATCTTCTTTCCCTTTGCGCTTTCTTCAGTGGTTAAAACATATGAAAATCACAAGGAGCTAGGTTTGGACTGTATGGCATGTGTTCCAGCTCTTCGAATCCCTACTCCTTTATTATTTCGGCTGACCGTTTGGCAGAAAGTGCTCGAACATTACTCCTTTTCGCAATTTTCCACGTTGTTTGGATCTGATTGCAGGTTTCAGTTTAATTCGCAACGCATCAATAGATCTTCCCGTTCACAGTTTCCTCTCTTCGGGTGAAATGTGCAGCCATGAACGATAAATCTTTAGTTGATTCACGGTGTCAAATGGTTTGACGATTACAGTGATTTGTCTTGTATACATCATATATGAAAAAAAAATGATGAAATAAAGGAAAAATGTTAATTATCAGATGATGAATTATTTCGTCATCTAAATAATATCCATAAGTGGTTATTCCAGTCAGATGACATAAAATGAATTTTCTTCTGTGAATAACTGTTTATTTCTGTAACCTAAAATCCTAAATTTACTTTCATTCTATTCATCTGATTAAAGTGTATTTGGAAATCTGTTTGAAATCAAATTGCAATATATTTACCATGAAAAAAAATTTTGAGTTTAATAAAATTTTTATATGTACATCAATCGAGTTTAATAAAATTTTCTCTTTTGTATAAAAGCTGATCAATTCATTTGCTTAAAATGCTATAATGCTGTTTAATTTTTTTACCTGTGATATAAAAGTTCTCATAGAAGTATTGGAATCAATGTATTTCAATCACTATAAAAAATTATGATACTTATTAAAATATTTAAGATTGTATTAACAATGAAGGAAGATTCCAAAATATTTTGAAAGGAATGAAATGTTTAAATTTCTGATAAAATATCGTATATTAGTTAGAATTTGAAAATGAATATTCGTGCTAAAAGTCAATTTTAGTCACGATTGGGTAATTTTGGGGTATCGCAATTAAATAAAATGTAAGAAATACACATTTTGCTTTTTATCAAACAGAGATTTCCTTAATGGGCTGGAACCTTTGACCTATCAAAATTATTTATAACAGAAAATGTGTTGCGATTTTTGGAATGATACATGTTAAAAAAGACATACCGGATTTAATTATTGAAAAATCTCGATTTCTGTAATAGGAAAATTGCTTGATACTTATTAAGTCACTATTTTATTTCATTCGAGTAATCATTTTTCTATCCAAATAAACCTATCTTGCGAAATTTCCATAAACACCAATTTTGTGATGGTGCGATTGTAAATTTCTAAGTTTACTTATGAACATGAATCGGCTTAATCTAATGTATTTAAGAAGTTGAGAATTATAGAACAATAATTTCCTTGCATTAAATATTGTTATTGAAGAAAGTGAATGAACTCATTTCTGTCTTATTTTTAAAGGCTTTTCAGAATATGTTCCCTGATACTGTTATTGGATATACTGCTAATGAAGTGGAGGGATCGGCAGAATCCTTGGCAGCTGTTGGTGCTGGTGCAAAAGTAAAATTTTCATAAATAAACAGCTTTTGGTTTTTTTTTATTTTGTTAATAATTTGACTTTGGATTTATTTTATCTTTTCATTATGATAAATTTTAAGTTTCCTCTTTAATTTAATGCAGATTATCTGAAAACGTATTAGAACACCTGAAAAGCAAATATAAATGGCCTTTGGTCTCTTTGACTGTCTAGGCTACAACATCCCTGAAATTATTTTTTAAAGTTGCAGTTGTGTTTTTATGTAATTGGTTTCTTCCCCACTGAAAGTTTGATAGAAAAAAAAAGTCCAACAAAAACATAAAGTGAAGATGGAAGTGAATTTACAGGCAAGAAAAGCAGTATTCAGCCCACAGGCCATGAAAACTCTTTTTATTCTCAGCTGAATAATAGATTTAAAGATCAAAAGCAACTGTTTTTCACTTTGAACTTAGAGTATCAGAACTGCTGCTCGATCGTTTTATATAGAAAGATCCAGGAAGTCTTCTAAAATTTTCGGAATATTTATGGAAAAATGTATTCAATGTGTTTAAACTTAAAAATAAGTACTGTTATGTATGAATTATTTGACATTAATTTTTGAATGAGCATTATGAAGTAACTAGTTATAGAGTGAAGTGTGTGGAGAAAGGGGGCGAGATGTATCACTTTTTTCCCTAAATTATCACTTCAACTTCCATAGAATTTTCCATATATTGAACAGGGAGGAATTTATATGACGATTATCTACATATTTGGAATTCAAAAAAGTTCTACTGAAAAACTATAAATTTTAAATTTAAACATTTGGGTTTTTACGGGTAAAAAATTGCGAAATTTTTTAAATTTGTTTTTCTTTCTTTGCAGCTGCGACACTGCTAATTTTTCAAGTAACGAACTACTATTGCCGAGTGAAATTTGGTTTGAACTATCATCTTGATTTGTAATACATGACTTAATGATTTATTATTTTTGCCTGCGTAATGCGCTGCGATTTTGATTATAATTTAAATACATTTATATCCTTTAAAAGCAGCTTGAAATTCTATATGAAAGGTGGAAGTAACATTCAGCATATTTTTTCGAATGAGATTTATAATAAAGTACCGCTACACAGCATATTCATAAAATTTTATTAATTTCTTCTTAGTGAAACAGTTAACTTTGAAATAGAAGTGTGCCTTCTTAAGTTAGTGTACAAGAGCTGTGTAAAACGTATTAGAAGTTTGATCAAAAGAAATATTTTTTTGCATAACGGGATTAGGACTAAAATCCTCTTCAATCCTCTTCAAGAATCCTCTTTTTAAGGTATATTTCTTCCTCTGCCAAAAAAAAGTTTTGTGTGTATGTATGTATATATATATTGTACTCTGTTAGTGGGATCTTTACAATGCTGTCTTCAACTTTAAAAACATTCGACAAATGATAGTAAATGCATGCCCCTTAAAAATTTTGAATCGGGTACCATGAATATGCAGGATCATTGTCGTGGTGCAACTTCAGTTTTTCAACAATCAAATGGTCTGGGCCTTTGCACTGATTTGCATCATACAATCGGGATTTGTTTTGTCAAATAATATTTTATCAAATCATAATTGATATCAGAGTTTTCACTGTCAAAACAACAATTGCATTCCTGGCGGCTTGTGTTCACCCAGGACGCCGGTTATTGTTCACAAATGCACAGACTGTTTTGAATCGCTTAAATCGTTTCAGAATTTCTGTTCCTCCAAAGCATCGTCTCTAAATACCTGCTGAATTTTACGAATTGTTTCGCTTTGAGAGTATTTAGTGCCAATAAATTTTCCCGATTCTGTCGATCATTGTGATAGAAATTAAGGAATCCAGCGACTTCGTAAAATATCGTCTTATTCAACGACCGTCATGTAACGACTGGCACTCTTGGGCACTGATGGAAAAAAGAAAAGAGAAAAGTCGAGCATGCGCATTTAATTTTCTCCTTCCTTTATGCACATAATCGCCATCCTAACATCGCTATTGTGTACAGTAAAATTCAAGGTCAGGTCTTATATATATTATATATCTTCTGATCTAGATATTGAACAAATAGCAGAAATTCTATGAATTATTTTTGCTTTTCGTTAAATGCAGGTATGTCATGACAGTTTGGAATAGACGATTGTACCCATTCAGGTGTCGTATTTGTCATTCGCGTTCGGCTCATATTTGCGTTCCAAAATAATATTTGTTACTTCGCAATTTCATATTAGCATGACTAAACTGAACTGTTTATTAACTGCATTGTAATTAATTTAACAGCATAGTTAATGTTGCAAAGAAAGTGAATCTAATTGTTAATTAATCGTCATTATTGCTCTCATTTCAGATTATCGAGAAGAAAATATGTCTTCGTCCTAATTTTCGTCAAAGCGATCGTTTAGAAACATTGAATCCGCAAGAATTTCGTAGTTTTGTAGAAAAGATTAAAATAGCGGAAAAAGCAATGGGTGGCTATAAAAAAAAACGTCAAGAATGTGAAAATGAATACAAAAAAAAGGTATATATATATTTTTACATTTAGAACTAGTTTATGGCCACATTTTAAAATAATAAATTTCTCAAACAATCACTTTTCTGTGTATAAAAAATTCTGCTAATTCGGGGACTTAAAATTTCAAAATTTGTAAGAAATTTCAAGAATTTGTAAGAAAGATTTTCAAAACTATTATTGTTTAGGGTTGAGATTCTATTATATTTGAAGAATTTTGCTTTTCACTTTTTGTTACTCATACAAGTATTTCTCTATATAGTTTTGCATTGTAATGTCTCTTGTGTTTGTCCTAATTGACAAAAGTAACGCGCAGTATAAATAGTTGAAATTAGGAATATTTAATGTGGCAGAAAGTTACTTCTGGGATATTAGAAATTCACTAAGAAAGTATTTTTTGAATAAAAAGTACCTCTGAGACGTTTTAAAGCAATGGGTGGCTAATGTTTGAATGCCAATATCATTTAAAAGAAGGCTTGTTTACCCTTTTTCTGTCTCTCACTCTTTTTTTTTTTTTAATTAAAAAAACTTTTTGAAAGGAATCTTGGACCCAATATTGGAATTTTTTGAAATAAAATTCAAAATAAGCCCATTTCTTCATTGAATTGTTAAGTCACATTAAACGTGTTAATGTTTTGATTTTTGAAAAATGCTTTCTTTGCTTTTCCAAACCGGTTCAAAATTTCCAAGCAAAATTATAAATTTTAAAGTCATTCATTTAGTAATATTTTTCTTTTGATAAATATTGTTAAATTTTAAGGCTGTACAGTATTTAGTTCCACAATAGCATAAAAAATTACTATTTAAAAATGCATTAAATGTCATTTTTTTGGTTTCAAAAATTTCATTTTACTTGTAATTACTACAAAGCTGGGTTTTCTTTTTAAATCTTTGTGAATTTGTTTCCATTATTTATGAAAAATAGGAATTCTGAAATCATATTCATTTCTTCCTAAAATATGTAATCGCATTTTTCTTACTGTTTTAAAGCCGAAGTAATAAAACTTTATTTATTTTTGCATAGAAGTTAAAATTCGGGCTTTCAATTTTAGAATTGCGTAACATTTAAGTAAAGCCCTCAGCTCTACATCAGAAATAAGACGTGATAAAACACTTTTTTTTTAGTCTGACCATTTCTCAACATTGTTATTCTTTTTATTAAAATAATCGATATGAAAAAATGCAGTTAGAACATTGACTAATGATAAAAATGTGATCATTTTTATGTTTTTGTCAAAACCTAATATGTTTTATAATAGATGCTAATTTAATGCTGCCGAAATAAGTATTGAAATTATTATGGTATTGCAAAAATAACTTAAAATTTTTTATGTTTTATAATAGATGCTAATTTAATGCTGCCGAAATAAGTATTGAAATTATTATGGTATTGCAAAAATAACTTAAAATTTCAAGAATAAAGATTTAAAATTAATTAATTTTAAAAATTTCGATTAAAATAAAGCTTTATTATAAAACAGAGAACATCCCATGCTTAGAAAATAAGAACGCTCTCATATGTATGAATCTAAAAAGGTGCTTAATTTTTTTGAGTAAAATGCTTGAAAAGTGTTTAATTTTTGAAGCATTTTCTCACTATGTGCCTTGATCACTAGTATCAGTTATGAGCGTATAATTAATAAGCTGTAAATGTTTTCCCCGTTGAAGATGCATGAATGTAACGAAAGAAGTGAAAGTTTAGAAAGTTGCCTTTTAAAAATTTTCAATGTTTTAATATCTTATAGGAATAAGAAATCGCAATATGAAGTACATTAAAATAAATCTATTTTAGTCCAATCTGGTATTTTCAAATATTTAGAATATACACTGGTGAAATAAATTTAGAGGATTTGTTTATTTTATCGAATTGCATGAAAAGAACTGAACCAAATTAAAATCCACTGCTTCTGGATAATAATGCAAATGTTGTACGGCTAATACTTAAGCGTACTCGTGTGTGTAGGTGGAGCCAGCAGAAAAATAAGCTTTATAAGAGCGTGGAGGGTAAGACGAGTTTCGTTTGCTAGCACACGTCGACGAATTTCTTGGTGTTATCTTGCAGCAATCGGTGAAACTCTCATCGAAATAAGTATCGAAGATTAACAGTATAAATGATTAACCACCAGCGTTTAGAAGATGGAATGAGGCGGAGAATTATGGTCAGGTTAGAGGCAGGGCAATCGCAAGTCCAGTTATGCAGAGAGTTTCATTTAACACCTAACGTCGTGTGTAACCTATTGAAACAGTTCCAGGATACTGATTCCATCGATTCCATTATGCAGCCACTGGCACCCATGTATCAAGGGTGACTTGTTCCAAAAGACTGAATGAGAGAGGATTGTTGCCAGGAGACCGGCTATTTGCGTCCCACTAACGTCTACGAACAGAAGAGTCCGATTAGCATGGTGCAGGCAACATAGTGATTGAAGTATGGAGCAATGAGCAGCCGTTGTGTTCGCCGACGAGTCCCGTTTTAGCCTAAACACCGTTTCTGGCCGTACTTTTATATGGAGGCAGCCAGTGACCCACTACCTACCCTCCAATGTCTCCGAAATCAACAGTTATGGCGGTGTAATGGTCTGGGCAGGCATCATGTTAGATGGCCGCACACCTCTCCACGTCTTTGACTGAGGCTTTGTGACTGGTGCGAAGTATAAGGATAAGGTCTTGAAGCCTTATGTTCGCTTTTCCTGGGGTGCAGCGAGCCCCAAGTTTATGTTAATGGATGAAACGCGAGGCCACATAGAGCTCTTCTGGTCGACGAATTTCTCGAGAGTGAGGATATTCTCGGGATGGATTGGCCAGCCAGGTCTAAAGACTGCAATCCTATAGAGCATTTCCGGGACGCTCTGCGAAGGGCAACTGCAACTCGCAATCCCCCTCCGAGAACTATAGAGGAACTGAAAACAGCGTTGGTGAAAGAGGGAGAACAGTTGCCACATACACTGATAAACTGCTTTATTTCCAGTATGACATCACGTTGCAAGGCGTGTATAGCTGTAAGAGGGGACCATACCCCCTATTAACCTATTTCTTTTGTGTATTCTGCAACCGCTGTTTCAGACCTTCAGACTCCCATGAGTGCTACGCTCAAACATGTGTGTCTATTATAACTGTGGAATGTTTATTTTGTTTGCATTACATCAACCTATGTTCACACCAAATTTTATTAAAATCTGTCCAGTAGTTACGGAGATCGTAGATCAAATATAAAAATTCTCTGAATTTCTTACAGCAGTATATTTTATTTCAATCTTTAAAAAACTATGAATAGCTTATAAAAATTGAAGTATCAGAGAAAGCTTTCTGTATGTAAAATTTATAGTTAATTACTAAAGAATTAAAAAAAAACATACATGACTTTAAAACCAACACAGTGAAGATCTTAAGTATTGATCTCTAAAAGAGGAGCTAGAATTTATATTCATAATGATTCGAATGAGACATACTTCCAGTCACAAATTTTCATGAATCAACTATATGGAAAATACTTCTGTGGGGGGAGGCGCAAAGAAAAGTTAGAATAATAATTTTTTTACGGCCCCTCTTAACTAAAAGTGTTATTAAGAAAAAATATGGACACAAAGTTTTATGGACCTATCTCTAAAATTTGTTGCGATGTCAAAGAGCAAATTTATTTACTTAAAGCATTTTTTTCATACCTCTGACCAGTATTAGAGTAAGACTTGTTATAATTTTCAGGGATTATTTACACATCACAAAATATTATTAAACTCGTTTTTTAAAAATTAAACTGATTTTCTTTTCCTTTAATTTTATACATTGTTTTTGTATTATATTGTAATATGCAATAATTGACGGCTCTAAATCTAATTCCACTCTTTCAGAATTCCGATGTAATTTTAAAGCATCAGTTGATTAATCAGAGTTTCTAAGTACTTGTAAATAGGTTACACATCCTTACATCATTAATTTAATAAAAACACTGCGGTATGTACTCCTTAATTTTTTCCCGCTAAGCTAAAGCTTCATTGGGCAAAAATCTACTAAAGTTTGTTGGAATTTTCATTGTTGTTCTGTATTACTATATAATCATTCCTTAACATATTTTTTTTTTCGTTGCAAGATAGGAATAAATGGGTTTTTGTTTTTTATAGCTGGATGGATATATGATATAAGGGTCTATGATATATATATATATTGGAAAGTGTTATGTTGCACTGTTTACAACGGATATCTTGTTCTAGTACATGGAGTTTGATTTCTGCAGTAACAACAACAAAAAAATAATAATATGCATTTACAATATATTGCATCCTTTCAAGACGCTCCGCATAAATTTGCGGATAAAAATCACATATTAATTTTTTACCTATAATTTTGCCGGCGTCCTGGCATAGGGGTAGCGTATCTTCCCCGTGATCTGGGCGTTCCGGGTTCGAGTCCCGGTTCGTTCATGGTTGTTCTGTGTTCTATCTGTAAGGTGTATGAATGAGCCCCACTGTAAAAAGGAGTTATGTAAGCGAATGTGTGTGCCACCTTCATTTGCGCTAGAATTCAGACTTCTGCCTTCTGGTGCTCAGGGGTCTTTACCCTCAGAAGCTACTGCACCCCCTTTCCGTGGAAACACGGACACATCATCACCTATATTTTTACTATGCAGTAATATAATAGGTAAATTGAATTAATTAAATGAATATCTAACTTTTCGTTGTTGTCGTCGTGTCCGTGTTTTTCACGGAAAGGAGGTGCAGTAGCTTCTGAGGGTAAGGACCCCTGAGCACCCAGAGGGCAGAAGTCTGACTTCTAGCTCACATACACACACGACACAACCCTTTTTAGGGGGGGTCTAATTCCTTCATACCCTCATTCATCCATCAGCAAGTCGGAATTTAGATCCAAATCAGAGACCGACTCATCCCTGATTCAATACCCCCAGAGGTATCGTTTTGTTATGGGAACTTAGAGGACTTTGCAGTCTCGACATATTTAACGTGCCCCAACTGCCATTAGACAACACGGCGGTCTTTGGCCGAGACGAGGACAGAACCCCCGACCTTTCGGTTACGAGACTGATGCTCTACCAACCAGGCTACCGCGGCCCTAACATTTCGTTTAGGTATTCATTTAATTTTGTAAGAAATTTATATTTTCTTTTCTTTTTGGTTATGTCCTACTCTGCCATTGATCTTTTAAAAACTCCAAATACTGCTAAAACATTTTCATGTTTCCTAACAACTCTTTGTAATTTGACGAAAAAGGTTAGCTTATAATATCCATTTCATTTACAACGTGCTAAATGAAAATAACTAGCACACAACCATTTAGTTACACATAGCTATTCTATTTTAAACTCGAAACATAAATTTCAAGAAAATTGTTGTTGGAAACGAAAAAAGGAAACTCAACTCTATATTTTAAAGCAATATATTGCTTGAGAATTACAAAAATTGTGATTCAGATCAATTGTTTGCTTTTTAAATACCCACACTTCCGGTTTCAAAATTTTCGATTTCGGTTCATAATTTACAGAATAATTTTAATTATAATAATCGTAAAAATGAAAATAAAACATTTTCGAATACTTAAATGTGTGCCATATAATTGGATCAAATAAAGCAAATTTTGAAAATTTTCAGTCAAGGGAAGATTTTAGCGCATGCATATACCTTAAAAAAATGTTCGTGTAACATACACATTGACGTGATTAAAAAAATTTTCTAAATGAACATTTTTGACTGTTACACAAAACTGCTTTCTTTCAACACCTGCATATGTTCTATCGAGTTCATTACTTGTAACATAAAGACAGGTTTTGTTTTTATTTTACTGGCAAGAATCTACAGAGCACATTCTCTCAAAGTAAATTCATCTCTTAATTCAAGCATAACGTCACCATTCAGCATACTGTCGCACAAAACGCAACTAACAAAAGAATTTCAAGAAATTCCAAACTATTGTTTGTAGAAAATTGTCTCTGGTGATGAATTTCTTGTGCGAAGACTAAATTTTTACACTTCGAAAGGGATAATTTTGAAAATTCATATTTCTATCTTGATTACCCCAACATTCTAGTTTGCTAATGGAATTTCTGAGGAAAGACAAGTTTGATTTTAGCTGAGGTAAGCTCAATTGTAAATTTTCAGATTGTAAGGATCATCCAAACTCCATAAATGCTGTACGGATCCAGTTATTACGTTGAATTAAATCTTTACACTCTCAGTGTTGGTAGTTGAGCTCTGGACTGACTTTTCACATGCTTGCATTAAGGTGTCTTAAAAAATAAACCAAAATATCAATTTCTGCATTACATGTATAACGCTTCATTCTCTTTACTTTCAGTAAAATCAGGATCCTGTTGTTTATAACCACCAAACCATTCAGTAAAAAAGCCGGTAGCTCGGAAAACAACGTTTGTATTCTCTAATTAGGTCAGCAATACGATTACATATAGAATAAATCATCAGCATATTCAAACATTCCTTGTTTCTAAATTATGTCATTCTTTCAAAGAGCTTGCAAGTGTGTGTAAAGAATTTTATTTTCTTGGTCTATATTACGGTACTTCTATGTTGGGGATAAAATTTTTGAAAAATTAGATTTTTGATACTTTTATTATTATTTTTAAATGCGTCTTGGACTATAAACAGTGACGAAAAAGTCATTTTTAAATATATATTTTTGACAAACAGGTTAATTAGTAGTAAATATTATAGAAATTTGACCAGAACGACTGATAATCTACGTCAAATGGTAATGCAGCTATCTTAATTTTCTTTGCATATGACTTTTAGGTGGTGATTTTTCAAATGCAAGTAAATTGGCAAATTTCTTTGAAATCATAATGATTGGAAGATTTACTATTAGACAAATATTTACGTGCGATAATTTTTCTATTATATCTGCATCTCTGAGATAAACACATCCATTCCAATTTGTGATTAGTTCCTTTAAATTTAAAAATAAGCAAATCTGCAAATTTTATAGATAGAAATGTAAAAATTTTGTGTCAGATTAAGCAGGGTTATCATGGTTTCAGAAAACACATGGAATTTAAAAAACGATCTATAAAGCAAAAAATTCATGAAATTCTGAAATCTTCCTTGACAATTGATAAAGCAAAAGTTTTAAGATATTAGTTTTTCTTCATCTAAAAAATACTGCATTCTCGCTCCCCTTAAACATTGTTAGAATCAAAAATCGTTGCCACAAATAGGTACCACCATTGGTGAATGTTGACCCGCGGAAGCCTATCTCTTTTTCTACTCACTCCCACTTTCATCTGCATAAAACAACTCCAATTTTCAACACCAAGGCGAGGGAACCTACAGTAGTGACTATAACTATTTAAATAGTGCTGGAGCGACTAAAACTGGAAAAAAAAGAAAAAAGCCTTTAGAGTGTGTTTTATATTTTTTGAAGAACACTGCATAAATATATATTTGAATGCTTGTCCCACATTTGTGCTGTTTCAAAAGCTGCAGCTTGTTTAAATACACATTTATTGAAAAGCATTTCAGTATTATGTGAAGAGTCAATCGTTGATGTGCTTCAACCTCTTTATTCCAAAGCACAAATTTCCTCTGCACTTTTGAAATGTACAAAGATCCAAATGGAAACTTTCTTGAAAAAACTTAAAAGGAGTATAAAGAACACCTTAATTCTTTTAATGAAGAAACTCGTTTAAATGAGTTTTATTGTGATATCTCAAGGTACAAAGAATTTGTGAGTATTAAGAAGTCGTAAATATAATTCGTGTGCAGTCACATGGCATTGCGGCTGCAGAAAGTGGATTTAGTTTCAACAAGAGTATACTTACTGAAACTCTGAAAGAAGATTCTGCAACTCTGAAAGCATATCTGAAACTCAAAAAAAAAAAAAAAAAAAAAAAAAAAAAAGACTAGACCGTAAACTTTAATTCAGGTATATTAAAGGTTCCGATCGTAAGAAATTTGCTACAGAATGTAAAATTAGCTCATGTTAGGATTATGAAACTTTAGAAATCCAGAAACAATTCAAAAGAAGAAAAAAAGAAATCCCAACAAACACAAAACAGCTTTGCAATTTAGATTGTCGCAAAAGAAAAAAAAACTATTGGGGATCGAACTGATGTTCAAATATATATAAATTTGCAAAACACATTTGTAATATTGTTGTTAATTAATCATTAAGTGGTTTGTGTCATAATGGCAAGAATGTTATTTTGTTTTTATTTTATCAAATAGCTTAATTTAAACAGCATTTTCAATATCTTTTTTGTCCTCTTTAGCAAGTGAATATTTCTTTCAAAATCTAGGCAATAACAAAGATGAAAAGAAATTCTATATAAATATTCATTTACTATTCTATTATTTTAGGTAAGAAGCATTTTAACAATTAACACTTTTACTTGTTGGGGATGTATAAAAATTTAATTTTCATTATCAGCGTCCACAGATACCAGTATTTTCATACCATTGCCCTCTTTATTTAATGAAGCTTTGTAATTGAAAGAAGGAATTGTCCAAACACATTATTTAGAGAAATAAAAGCTTGTCCCGTTTTTGAGAAACCCTGTATTTATTTAAATTTTTCAATAAAAACTAAGGATTATTGTAAACCATAAAATATCCTATGTTTAAAAAACGAGTGGATCTATACGTGCATGCTTGTGCAAAGAGTTTTAATTTCTTCAGCAATGTATCACCGTGCACCCTGTATGATTTAACGTCAATTATATTATATAATTAGTAGAAATGTTTGTTTTAGTAACATTTACACAGAATTATATCATTATGCAGCACAACTTTCATTATGTAATTAAAAGTTTTATTTATCCTCCAAGCGCGTCCACTGTTAATATGAAATGGGGTCATCTATTTTTGTATGGAAGATTTGTGGTCGTTCTTGTTGATTCCTTCGCATTCGAAGGTTTGGATACTTTTGATCATATAGTGAGAGTATTTTACTATAATTTATTAGTTGTCAAATTTTGTACCAATCCTTTTGAATCACTCAACATACACGTTTTTAAAGGGTATTTATGAATGATGATGTTGAGTTACAAAAAGTATCGAGCGTGTATGTTGGGGACTCTGAGCCGACAAATTTTTGAAAAAAAAAAAAAAAAGATAATTAATTAACCTGTTCTTTTTAACTAGCTTTCTGCTCTGCCTGTTTGTCTGTTCGGTGCAAATTTTAAAATCGATTTTAATCTAACTTCCTGATGAGCTAGAGGCATGAAATTTTAAACATAGTTCTCAAATGGATTAACTATCCAGTATTAATTCGCTTACTGTTGGTTCCGTACAAATTTTGTAATAGATTAAAAACTTTCCTTATTACAAATGGCACCATTACAAATCGATAACACATCGGGTAGTTAATTAAAAATCAACTGTAATTTTACACAAAGAAGACTAAAAAGCAAATAATAATAATATATCTCATTTAAAAAAAAAAGCTAAAAAGCTAAAAAAAAATCAAATAGTTTCTCAGACAGATTGTCCTGAAAATTTGTGATTTAAAATTGTTTGATAATAATTTTGATTTAATTTCATAAATTTTCTGGAAAATATTTATAAAGTCAGGAAAATTTTATTTAAATCTTTTTAGTCTGTTTTGAAAACGTGATACATTTTTTAAAAATATTAATTATTTGAATGAACACGTTTCAATAAGGTGAATGTGCAACAAACTATCGCACATGCCAGGTATATAGTTCGCCGCATGAAGTGGCAATCCTCTAAAACACAATAGCAATATTGGCCAAAATATCGAATGCGCAAAAGAAAACAGATTATGTACAGTTTACGACATTGGTTACTAAAAAGCAGCATTTCACTTATTGCATCTCATTTAATCTTCCTTCTATCTCATAAAATTTACTACTTTTATATTTCATTGCAATGTTTTTTCATTGCAATGTTTAATATAATTTCAGTAGAGTTTTGTACAATACTATTCAAAAGTCATAGTTGAATGAATGAGTCTTTTAGAAATCTCGCATAATGAAAAGTTTATCTACATAGGGATCTGTTTTATATATAAATTTGCCATGCTGTGCAATTTGTTATACTTCTTGCAGGAGAATTTTCTATTTTTCCTGATAATGGTTTTTGATTTTCTGTCAATGCCCCATTACTTTCATCAAAATATTGCAATTATTACATGAAATTACACAAATTTATGGTAGATATCTAATTTCATTAATACATAATAATTTATTAATTCTTTTATTATTTTTAGGCTAATTTTGTATTTTGATTTTCTTTTCCAGCTAGGGAAAAGTGTTGTTTCATCGCGATTCCTTGCTAGTGGAACACGTTTGTTTGAAACAGACATGGTGACAAAAACGTCTTTGGAAAACGGATGTGTTATTGATCTTTTTGATACCATGATTGGTAAACAGATGAGACGCTCTGTAGAAAAGGATACAGAAATTACGCCATTTGATGTTTTCTTCTAATACTTCGATTTTTTATATATCAAGCTTTTTGTATTTTTTAAAATCAAACTTTTGGTACTTTTTTATTCATTGGATTGCGGAAATAACCATACTTCACCTATACGATTTATGTTTGGTAAAATAAATGTCGTTTTGTTTTTCCCTTTTTAAATTTATTGCATGTCTGAATTTATTATCTCTTAATATCCAGCAAATGTGCCATCCATAATAAAAGGCAATTTTTCCATTTTGTAGAACATTTATGAAAAACACATTGTGGCAGTTAGGCAAACGCACAAAAATAGTTTCAGTTCACAAATGGTGAGTTACAAACTCAACTTGCAGCTGACCTATTGTTTCACCGAGAAATAGAGTTAAATGCAAGTGAGCGAAACAAAAGAGCCAATCAGGTACGCTGTATTTCCATGAACTGCGTCTGTGCTAGCATTCATCAACTCTTGAGCAGACGATGCAAGTTTAGAAATTACAATAATTGAATTTTATAAGAACGAATATTTAATTTTTCGTGAGTATCAGACTTTGGTTTTTAAAAAATCAGAAATTATTTGATATAAAAACTGTATGCATCTCACCATTTGAAATTAAATCTTAAACAGAATGGCATTTTAAATTGATATGTCTGGTCTTGGATGTAGCTTTTGCGCAATTTAACTTATAGCTCACTTGCTATCGAAAAAAATAAAACATTTAGAAAAATATAATTCAAAATATTTCGTGTTTATAACAATTCTGAGCACAAGTTGATAAAGAAATCTTTGTTTATTCACTTCCAGGTAACTAATGAATTTCTTATCATTAATACACAATTAGAAAAAATATTTCCCACTTTCACCATCTCCCTAGTTAGATCTGAACTGACGTTTAAAGCTTGCAAATTTATTGCTATGAGGTGATTTTCTCTATAGTGCTATTAAAGTACCTCATCATTCTCTTAGCTTCATTTAAATATCCGTGCTCTGACTTTTGGCAAGAGTTTTATAAATAAGTAGCAGCAAAAGATATGTCTGGGTAGTTTGCTTAGTTAGTTAAAATGATTCATTTATTAAATTTGAAATTCAGTAATATTTAAAAATTTGTTAATAGAATTAAAATATTTATCCTCACCATTTGATAATGGAATTTTAACAATATTACACAAAGTCATAAACTTTTCGAAAGAATTTATATTTATGTGTATATTACTTGAGATAAACTAAAACCATTTTTATATTTTTGCTTTTTAAATCCTCGAATTTCTTTTTACTGTCAGGGGTTTCCTCAATAGTTTGCAATTTTTGAATAACACTACTCTAAATACAGAAAAACAAATTATAATAATTCATTTATTTCTACAAGCACTCTGTCAAGAGTGGCAATTTCTTTCAAACCACCTCTTTCCAGTTCAAATTTTAATTTAAAATGCCAATTTTCTACAAATTGCGAAAGGCCCTCAATACTTTCCTTTAATCTATATACTTTGACCTCCGTTTCCATACTAAGAGATGGTGTCACTCATAATTCTTCCTTCAAAACTATTGTAAAGATAGATGATTTTTATAAAAAAAAATTCAAGTATAAATTTACTTTAGCAGTTAAAACAATTAAAAGACGAAAAATATGAAAACAAATGCCGAATTAGATTCTAAATAATATACATTTTTAACTTGGTTAAATCAAATTTTAACCAGACCAGCTTTAAGTTTTGGAATTTTTACATCATTTTTACTTTGTCGTAAACAAAGTATACAAAGAATAAGTACTGTGACTGTCAAAAAATTCGAATACGAGATTTTGATGAATTTCTCTATTAAGACCACCCTGATTCCAAAAAACATTCTGGGATTATCTCTGTCTATCCATAAATAGGATAAATCAAAAACATTGATTTAGGCATCTGATATCCATTCTGATGAAGTCAGCTTCCATCTCCAAGTATCAGTGAACTCGATAAATGCAAAATAAGAGAGCTAGATAAATAATATTTTATACAGATTTATCATCTTGTATGCTGTTAGGGTTTGTTGAAGTAATTATCATCTGTCTGCCTATGTATTCGTATGTATGTGTGTATGTAAACACAGTAACTGATATACTTAATGAATAAAATTTGGCACATGGCCATAAAATGATAGTTGTAGCCTCATGCGAAATGTTAGTTTAAATATGTTTTTTTAAAAAAAGCATCCAAAATAAATATTCGATTTTCGGGTACTTGTGAACTGTACGGTACTACCAAATGCCAGTGATAAATTGCCAAAGATTGCAAGATTCATGCCAATGACAAATATTTCTTGGATATTGTTAGTTAGTGCCACGCAGCTAATACACAATTATCGGTTTCATTTGACGAACAACAAAAAATATAATTCTCATGTTTCTAACTAAAAATTAAAATGTGAGCATTCATGAAATTCATCGCTTTGGCTAAGATTCATAATTTTATGTGCAGAGATAGAATGGATGTCTCTTATTGGACTTTGGTTTAATTATATGAACGTCCCGCTTTAAAGCAACTTATGGACGGATCTCGTAATTTTGAACCGCGGTCTATCACGAGGACAAAACCAGAGATGGCTCCCCTTCTACAAACTTTCTCACCACACCAACGGGGATCCGACTAATTTAACTTGCCTACCACGTCTGCGCACACGACCCGCTTGCAAGATGGTTCTTCGATGTCATCGGGTCTTGAACCTGGAGCCCTTCGGTTTCGAAGCCGAATCCTTACCACCAGATCACCGCGATACTGTTTTCTTATTGGAGAGTTTGTAGAAAAAATTTGGCAAGACAAACTTTTGCTGGTGAAATGGGAAATGTTTTACTTTTATCAATAAAAAAAACATTTTACTTTTATCGAGTTAAATTCTATTCACCCTTCCGTATCATATACTATCCATTTTAATGACCCAGTATTTTAAGCCTGATTTCATAAGAATCGTTAGGATTTTCTGACAAGTTTATTTCAATTCAGTATTAATTTAACAAAAGATTTCAAATATATCTCGAGATAATTATTTTTATTAAATATTTTCATTGCAACATACCGTGTTCATCAGTTATTAACGCAAAATCAACTTTAGAGCACATTCGATATTAATGTTGTCTAAAAAGACTGGCATGGCCTAATTCTGGCACAGAAATTGCATTTTCAATTTTGATATCAATTTCTTTTACATACAATGTTAGCTTTCACAGAACCTATATCACATTTTTAATATCAAAATCTTCACTTGCTAAAAACACTTCACTATCAGACAGAACGAATTTCTATAAACATTTTTTTTCTTCATACAGTCGCTCAAGAAAAGTATTTGGACATTTGGAATGAATTACTACAAATCTATTTATAAAACTATTTATCACAATAAAATATTAAAAAAAAAAAAAACATAATAAATCAAGAAAGATTTTAACATTTAGTGTGCAGTTAGTAAGGAAAATTTTATCGGTATTTCAAATTTTTAGTTTGATCTAGCTTTTTAAAGATAATTTAAAGGCAAGTAGGAGTCAAAAATGCATTGGGACGCTTCTGAAGAGAGAAATTCAACAAATTTGTCTGCAGTTGTATGACAAACACTGGTGTCAAGAGCTTGCATTTTATTGGTTATGTAATGAATAAACATATCTATCTTTACATTCTTAAACGAAATTCAAAGCAAAGTGCGAGCAAGCTGGGAATTTCAAGAAATTTTAAATTGTATCAAGACAATGGCTCATATCATAGAGCACCGATCACTGCTATTTGCAAGTAATGGACCCATTCCCACTGTCCTAGTGTTATTAAATCTCCTGCACAAAGTCCATCTTTTAATCCCATTGAGCTTATGTAGGATTATTTCCAGTTAAAATTTTATTAACTTCACATTTTTACTAGCGGAAAAATATGTGGTTAAAAACAATTTTTCTAACAAAAAAAAAAAAAAAAAAAAAACATTTGGTTGAAGGGAGGGCCAAAATCGATGGATCATTTTGCGAAAAATTGGTCCAACTCTCAAGTGATTTAGAAATATCATAAAAAGCAAAGGCAACGCATTAAGATATTGATTTTTAAGTTTGCATTGTTTTTATTTATTGGGAAGTGTGAAAATACTTTTTTTAGTACGATTTCTTTATTTTATTTTCAATTATAACCATAATTACATATATATGAGAATTTTATTAAAATCATTATGATTTGTATATGTCAAAATAATATTTATTTCTTGGTTTTATTTGTATATTTAAGTGAAATATCATGATAAAAATCTGTGAACTTGTGGGGTGTCCCAATACTTTTTTGATTGGTTGTGTTTAGGTTCTAATAAAAAAGGACGTTTTTTTTTTTTTTTTTTTTTTTTTTTTTTTTTGGTTTGAGTTTTGTTTTTTTTTGACGTTGCTGCTACAATCGATGTCTAATTTTTACTTATGCCGCTAGGTAGCGTTATAAGTGAGAAGCGGAGTGATATGCTTACGTAATGTATTCCCGATTTGAAATTGTACAATTTTAATATTCAGAAACTATACCAATTTTATATCACAATAAATTCGATAGAATTATTACAAAAAAATGAATAAATATAAAAACAAAACAAAAATAAATTCTGAAATAATTCTTATATTTACAAATTTACACAAATAAGTTAAAGTCTCTATAGATTATTTACAATCATATACACTTATCGAATTAATTTTTGGGCAGTAAACATATTTGACCAATACTTCTTTTAATAACACCATTCGAAACTCTTATTACAACTATTCTGACCAATCCATCTGAACCTTTTATTAATTCTTGAATTACACTCACTCTCCATTTATATGGAGGGAAATCTGGATCTTTGATTACAATCATATCATTAAGATTTACATTATTCGTACCAAATTGCTAGTTGTTTCTCAAATGTAAATTATTCAAATAATTTTTTTACAATTTTTCCAAACTTGTTGTACTTGTAATTTAGTTAATTTCTGCCATTTTGACAAATATTTATCTGATTTTTCAATTAATTGTGGTTTAGTAATTGAAGTTATTGGACGGCCAATTAAGAAATGTCCTGAGGTCGAAACTGTACAATCATTAGGATCTTTAGATAAAGGTACAATAGGTATACTATTTAGAAACCTTTGATTTCTGCTGTTAATGTTAAAAATTCTTCAAATGGGAGTTTTATAGAACCTACTACTTTCTTTAAATGAAATTTTAAAGACTTAAATCCTGACTTCCACAAACCTCCAAAATTAGAAGACCATGGAGGAATAAATTTCTAATCAATACTTTCTGTAGTTAGATAATCATTTAAAATATCATCAGGATTACTCATTAATTTTTTCATTCTGAATTTGTTCCAACAAAATTTCCTACGTTATCCGAAAATATATATGCAATTTTACCATGTCGGGCAAAGAAACGTTTTAAAGTTACAATGAAAGCATTAGACTTTAAATCGGTAACTATTTCCAAATGTATGGCTTTAGTTGAAAAACAAATGAGTACTGCAATATAAATCGTTTGAAAAATACCTTTGCGTTGACCATTATATTTAATTAAGAATGGTCCTCAAAAATCGATACCACAGTTTAAAAACGGTGAGCTGGAAGTTACTCTTTCCACTGGCCGATTTTTCAATAATTGAAAAGAACTTACTGGTTTATTTTTGAAGCAAACAAGGCATTCATGAACTATTTTTCTTGCCAAATTTCTTCCTCCAACTTGCCAAAATTCCTGTTTGACAAGATGAAGTAAGGTTTGAGGACTTGTAAATAAATACCTTTTGTGAAGAACTTCCATAATTACTTTTGTAAGTCTATTATGAGCAGGAAGAAGCTTAGGATGCTTTTCATTTTGAGTTAATTTAGCCTTTTGCAAACGACCTCCTACACGAAGAATATTATCTTCATCTAGAAATGGTGCTAGATTTTTAATTTTACTTTGTTTAATATCAATACCTTTTGACAAATCCTTAATTTCCTCTGAAAATTTAGAAGATTACACCTTGCTTACCATGAAGTTGGATGCTGCTTGAATTTCCTTTATTGTTAACACCTTTTTTACATTCAGAAGAACACTTCAAATTATTGATAAATCTGAAAAGATAACTTACAATTCTCCAAATTTTAGTATAGCTGTTACTCAATTTTAGAATGTCACAATTTAAATCATTAGAATTATTAGATAGGAAAACCAATTCACAAGAAGTTATAACTTATTTCAGAAAGTCATTATTTGCATTTAAATCTACAGCATCCTTTTTATGGGGAATTTCTGTCTGTAGAAATTGTGATTAATTGAAACAATTTGACTGTTTATCAAATTGGCTGCTGAAGTTCCCCTGTAGATTAAGTCTGCTGGATTGTCTACAGATTTAATAAATATCCAGTCATAATTGGGACACAAATTGTTGATTTTTTTAACACGATTAGAATCAAATGTCTTCAGTTTTTCTGGGGGATTTTTTTATCCAAACTAAGGTAATTGTGGAATCTGACCACATATAGATGGATTTAATGTCACTGGTAAAATCAAAATAACCTTTGATGTAAGTCGTGCCAAAATTAATACTGCTGACAGCTCCAAACGAGGTATTGTTGATTTCTTGACTGGACACACTCGCGATTTGCTTCACAAAAGACTTGTTTTTTTTTTTGTTTGTTTTTAGCCGGATTTATTTTTTGAGTCCACATAGATGACTGCACTATACGCCTTTTTTGAGGCATCACAGAAGCAATGTAGGTCTATGGTGGTGAGATTCTCGATGATAAAGCATCTTTGAATTTTTAACTGATTCACCCCCTTTCAGTCGTTTAAGAATTTTAACCAGTCATTCAAATCGTTGGGTGGAATTGTGTCATTCCAATTTAGCTTTTGTTGCCAAAGTCTCTGAAGAAGCATCTTAGGACTAGTTATAATTGGTCAGATAATACCCAAACGATCAAACATTTTTGCTATGACTGAAAGAGTTTCCCGCTTTGAATAACTGTTATTTAAACTGACAGTCAACGCGAAAATGCCTGATGTGGTATGCCAGTGCATCCCGGGTTTTTTAACTGTTGTTGAGTCTGGAAATTCAAAATTTAAATTTTGATAATTACTTAATTATCCAGGATGGTTTGAAACCTATTTACGAAGTTTCATGCCTCCTTTCCTTAAAAGTTTTATTAACTGCTGTTGTAAAGGCTTGATTTCTGATAAGTTATTTCAACCTCTTAAAATGTCATCAATATAAACATCAGTAAAAAGTGTTGCCGATGCTTGAGGAAATTCACATTTTTCTTTCTCAGCTAATGCCTTGAGTGTTCTAGTGGCTAAAAATGGAGCACATTTTGCTCCATATGTCCCAGTCCGTAGTGTCTGTATGTTTCCACAGGAGCAAATCTACTAGACTTCCACAGAATCTTTTTCAGGTCTCTGTCTGATTCTGCGACCAAAATTTGGCGATACATTTTTTTAAATATCTGCACTAAATGCAAACTGATATGTACGGAATCTTGAAATGACGCAAAATAGTTCCTGTTGAACTGTTCCGTCGTTTAATAAAATGGAATCAAGTGAAACTCCATTACTTGAATTTCCAGATGCATTAAAAACGACACACAAGGGTGTTGATGTGCTTTCTACGTGAAATTTGGCATGATGAGGAATATAATATTCATTATTAGATATTTCAGCAGAATCTAAAATTTTTTCCATATGATTAAGTTGGAAATATTCATCCATAAAAGCTGTGTATTGTGTTGACGTTTTATTTTTATCTTACCTTTTTCAAAGTAAAATTAAACGCCTTTCCACTATTTGTTTTGAATTGTCTAATGTAGAACGTTTTTCTTCAATTATTACTAATTTGACAACATACCTTCTGGTACTATCTCTCTTATGAGTGGAAAGAAATTGTTCCACGCAGTAAGTTTGTTCAAATGTTTTTGATTTAACTGAATCATCTATATTATCACCAGGAAAAGATTCTAAGTTAAAGAAATTTTTAACCAAATTCTCCAGATTATTATTTTCAAAAACTAATCCAGAAATGAAAAAAGAATTTCTGCCTTTGATTGTTCCTCGCACACACTGTTTTGTAACAATAGCGAATTATCATATAATTTAAATTTTTCTATCTTCTGTAAATCAGAGAACAAGTCACATCCGAGTAACACATTCATTTTACTAGGAATATGAAAAGTCTCATCCGCAAGTTTTATCTCATTCGGGAAGTTAACTGTAGAGATATCAATTTATTAGAAGGAGTTAAATGTGTTATTTTAGGCATAGTTAAAAACGATATACACTGATGGAAAAAAAATCCCAACACCAAGAAAAAATTATTGTACAGTAATGAAATTTTAGGAATACATTTGTCTAGATAACATATTTAATTGATTAAAGTTTCAAGATCACAGCTAGAGCCATTTCAAATGTGAAATGTTGGTACATTAGTAACCGGTGCAACCGCCAGAATTTTGAATGCAAGCATGCAAACGTGCATGCATTGTGTCATACAGGTGTCGGATATCAGTTTGTGGGATGGAGTTCCATGCCTGTTGCACTTGGGCGGTCAATGCAGGGACGGTTAATGCTGGTTGTAGATGACGCTGGGGCTGTCGTCCAATGATATCTCATACGTGCTCGATTTTAGAAAGATCTGGTGATCTAGCAGGCCGAGGTAACATGTCGACACTCTGTAGAGCATGTTGGGTTACAACAGCGGTATGAGGGTGAGCGTTATCCTGTTGGAAAACACCCCTTGAATGCTGTTCATGAATGGCAGCACAACAGGTTGTATCACTAGACTGACGTCAAATTTGCATTCAGGGTGCGTGGGATAACCACGAGAGTGCTCCTGCTGTCATACGAAATTGCTCCCCAAACCATAACTCCAGGAGTAGGCCCTGTGTGTTTAGGCCGCAGACAGGTCACTAGCAGGCGTTCACCTGGCCTCCTTCTAACCAACAAACGGCTATCACTGCGACCAAGGCAGAACCGGCTTTCATCAGAAAACACAACAGATCTCCACTCCGTCCTCCAAGGAGCTCTAGCTTGACACCACTCACGTCGCAATCGGCAGTGGTTTGGAGCCAGTGGAATGCACTGTACAGGGCGTCTGGCTCGGAGCTGTCCTTGGAGTAACCGATTTGTAACAGTTCGTTGTGTCACTGTGGTGCCAACTGCAGCTCGAATTTCAGCTGCAGACGCAGTACGATTATCCACAGCCATAGGCAGAATAAGACGGTCTTCCTTCTCAGTAGTTCCACGTGGCCGCCCGGAACCTGGTCTTCTTGAGGCAGTACCTTCCCTTGACTACTGCCGCTAATACTCATGCACAGTGGATACATTCTTGTCAAGTCTTTCAGCAATATCGCGGAAAGAAAACCCACCTTCTCGTAGCCCTACACCACGACTCCGTCCAAAGTCAGTGAGCTGTTGATAATGGCTTCTTCGTCTTCTCAGAGGCATCCTTGACTAACATTAACCCACTACGTCAAATCTCAACTGTAAATAACGATCCCGAACCTTACAACACTTATTTAAAGCAAACCTCATTTGCATGTTCATTGTGTCGCTACTAGCGCCACACTTACGCGCGTAGCTCGAAATTTGAATCGACGTCATCTTTCAGATGTATAAACACGCCTACCAAATTTCGTTTATCTAGCACAGCTCCTTCCTAGTGTTGGGATTTTTTTTACATCAGTGTAGTTCTGGATAAATCATAGCTTTCATTAAAAATGGTACTGGTTATTTTATTTTCAACGAAGAATTCTCTGTTAATACCACTTATGGATGCATTTATCTTTTCCCGCTTCAAATCTAAAGAATTGGCCAAATCAGCAGTAATACTGTTTACCGAATCCTCAGAATCCATCAGAGCTTTTATTTTTATTTTGTGACCAGAGGCATCGTCAATGAGTAATTGCACAATGCATAAGTTGTTTGAAAATAGTTTTGAATAGCTCGTAAGCGTTGACTCATAATAAGTGATTTGTTTTTGTGGCGAACTTGACAAGCCAGATGTTTCATGGCTTACATTAAGTTACTTCTCGCCGTGTAGAAGGCGCGTACTTCTGGGTTTAGAATCAAATTGGATCAAAGAATTATGACCTGATTTTTGACAGCTTCGGCTGAAGATAGTGTATTTTCAGGGCGGCTTATGCAATTTCAAACAGTTCTTATAAATGTTATATTATAATGTTATATATAAAAGTTCAATTCTTTTAGAAAAACTCGATTTTTAAAATTCTGGGCTTCTTTGCAAAGGGTGTTCAATCTTACACAAAATGCATGGTTTTAGTTTATTCGAAATAAGAAAAAAGTGTTTTTGCGAACACGTTTTGAAATGAAATATATGAAAGATTTTCAGAGAACAGGGAGACCAAGATGAATTATTGATATAGAAGTGAGAACAGTAGTACGAGAGATCAAATCTAATCCATATGAAAGTGCTGTTAAAATGTCTCTAATCAACTCTCAAATATCATCAAAGAGAGCAAATTCAAGTATTGTAAGGAGGACTAGTCATGGACATGGTTTACATGGCAGGATTCCTCGTAAGAAATCATTCATCACGAAAGTCTGTTGTTTGCCAAAAAGTACCTTAATAAAGTTTTAGATTTTTCTTATAATATATTATATAGTGATGAGAAAAAAAGCTGAATTATTTGACATATAGAAGCACGCAAAAATATGGGGAAAAATGAAGAATCTAGTTATAAATATTCAGTTACGACATTAAAGGCGGGAGTCGTAACACTACGATTTGATCCAAGTTATCTAGCATACTTTCGTCAAGATCCCACGCCTTTAATGTGTTAAGACATGGGGTAAGATTTGGGTTTGCATGGTGGCAACAGAAGTCTGTAATTTAATATTTGTCAAGTCTACAATGAATAAAAAAGAGAATTTAAATATATATTCTTAAAATGTTGTCCCTAGTTTGTGAGTTTAGTATTATCACCTAGTTTTATCTTCTAACATGATAAATATCCCAGATTTTGAAAGAATGGCAACTCTATTGTGGTCCAAGGCTTTGGACCATCTTCCGCAATCACCTTATCTATATCCCATTGAAAATTCAAGGACATATCTTAAGAAAATGTTCTCCAAAGAAATATTTCTAACCAAGAAAAGTTGAAAGAAATTGTCATTGAAAACGGCAAAAAATCCCTTACAAACTTACAAAAAAAAAAAAAAAAACTTGTCTGAGCTATGCCTAGAAAATTAAAGGTAGTGATAAAATGACTACAAACAAAATGATAATATTACAACTTTCATTAGTTTTGTCGTCAGTTTCTGTGTTCTCTGTTTAGTTTTTTTGATGCATCAAATCTGACGATTTTCTGATTCTGTTTAATTATTTCTTTTTGCATTTTGATTTAATTAAACATACACAAGTAGTTACATCGTACATGGATAAGTTAACAATTGTATATATCTACCTTGTATTATAAATCAATTATATTTTGGAAATAAAACATTCTATATCTATAATGGATATTTACTTGAATTTTGCTCTCACTGTATTTATTAAATACATGGTGATGGTAATACGATGCACTGTTTAGGCTTATCCACAGACATACTTCCAATTGACTTCAACTAATTAGAAATTTACTTTACACTGAACGGTAACTGAACTGTTGTTCCGCCGTGGAAGAGAGTTAAGCACCAGCAAGCGACACGATAACTGCAATCAGCGATGCCGGATTTGCAAAAATTGCTATTGTTCTATAATGATCGCATACCATAAATGGCTTGCACTTGGATGTTTCATTAGGTGATGCCTACCACCAATAATTTTAATCGCTTAGAGATAAAAAAAAAATCCATATATTTGAAAATATAAATGTAAAATATATTAGTTTGCTAATTAAACTGATATGAATTGCGAAACAAATATTTTCCATCAAAATCAGTGCAATGTTACAATTCACAAGAAAGTCATTAATTACTCTTAATATCGCTGTATACTTTTGGTTTATTTTGGAAAAAGAATACTACGCTGCCTTAAGTGATGATCGCCAATGTTCCCGCAGATTCTAAACTAGCAGGTACCCGGCGCGTTGCTGCCGCAGAAGAAATAATTTTGGAAATATCGTTTAAAATTCGAAATAGTTATCTTGTTTAATTAGGAATGACAGAAATGATGATATTTATTTTCTTATCTGCAATGAATACATTTATTGAAATTGGGTGATGTATAAATGAGAAGCATAAATAATATTTATTCTTTTTATTATTTTTTTTTATTGTTCAAGTGTTTCAGGTCAGACGATATTCTTTGTTTTTCCTTCTCCAGCAAAAAACCAAGAAATTTCTCGACTGTCCGATTTGTGAGCATCCAACATCCAACACTCGTGAAAAATATGAATTTTTTAAGTTCAATCCGGACATCCGTTGATCTCGCGCTTTGTTGACGGATATTGACAATGCAAGCCGAATGGAGAACTGCAGTGGTTTGTAATCATAATGCATGTCTTTGCGAATAATTGGAATGCGTGGACTGAGCACATCTTCTCCATTCGACTTTCTCTTAAGAATAGTTGTCCCGATTCTTGCCACATATCGGTCTTCTAAATTCAGATGTTCGTGATCGGGTAGCACATAAACGTTGTCTTTTGATTCTAGCCATATGTTGATCTTTAGATCCTGAGAAAGATCTGCTTCATTGCTCGCTTGACATTCCTCGTTTTGTTTGAGAGGGTCAAACTCGCTTATTTCTCCGTGCTTTGCTGGTAAATATATTTAGTGTCGAACGTTTGGGAGGCATATTTTTTGACGAAGCAATTAGCACGATATACAATTACAAAACCAAAATATCATTTGGTGATTCTTGAAGAAATAGATTTGAGTTGAGTTTTTTATGGCACAAAAGCCATCTTTGGCTAGGCTGCGGCACACTCAAGAAATAGAAAAATTACTGCTTACACTGGAAAATGTGCATTCTATATACTGTCTGTCCATCACAAGAGCTCTGCTAGACGATCGTCTATGTTTACGGTGGGTGTCATAGAAACATGTTACTGTAGGAAGAGTTCATTTCGCGGCGGTAGAAATTCATTCAAGTTTCTCAAGCTGGCACGTTTAGCGCCAAACTTGCGATATTATGTATTATAACATTTAATTGTTGAAAACAAATTCAAAAAAAAATCACAAAGATGAAATTTATTTGCGTATTCGGAATATTGAAAATATCTGATATTTCTGTTATAAATTTACAGAGAGAAAAGCAAATCAAATAGAAAAACTGAATAATTACTTGCATGTCTAAAGACTGCTTAAGAAGAAAAAATTAAGAAGTAAAATCATGCAAGATAAAAAATTAATCGTCATTTCATTTGATTTAAATTTATATGTTATTAATATAAAATTACCCCCAGTAAACGCGTCTAATTTAACATAAAAGCAATAATATAATTAATCGTAATTATTTCATTTGATTTAAATTTATAAGTATTAAGAGACAAAAAAATAATTATATGCAGTTAAATATTAACCAAAGAAAAGTTTAATAAAATATAAAAGAAGTAAGCTAAGCGAAAATAAAGATCGTGCAACTGCGACTAAAGCGAGAAGACGAACGAGCAACAAGTTTTTCTTATCGCTACAATTCACGCCAAGAACAAGAATATCCCCCAAGACTTCCATCCGATTCCACCCATTCAAAATGGATCTTCCCTAACAAAGCCGGTTTCTATAACACCCGCCATAAACATAGACATAAAATCGTCTAGCAGAGTTCTTGTGATGGACAGACAGTAACTTATTCGACATCGATATAACTCTATTTTGAATGTGTGAGATAAACTCTGAATGCAATAATTATATTATGCCTATAACCTTCGCGCAAATGCAACCTATAATTTGGCAATGCTTTATCGCTATCGGATGAACGGTATCGCAGTGCACAAAATACGAGCAAACAAACATTCATTCAACAACAAACAAATTAGATTTATTTATTCTTTTAGAAGTGTAATGCCTGGTATTGTTACTTAATTGTAAGAGAAGAAACAATTTTTTGTGTCTTTCGTGATTCGTTTAATTTTCGTTCAGAGTTCCCGAAATTAATGTTAGAAAATATGATTAAAATATTTTCTTTTAAAATTGGCTAAAGTCAGAAAATATATTTATGCCATAAAATCGTTGATATGGTTGAATTAATAATTTTTTTGAAAATTAAGATGGTGCAAAATTTTTCTGTACTCTGATATTTCCGTAAGATATTGCCAAAAAAACTAACATTATTAAATTTTTAATTAAAATTTCAAACCCTTAATATTAGTTCCCCTAAAACTTTTTCACATACTCTTCTCTAATAAAGCTGTTACCTCAAAGAACGACTTACATTGCTTAGAATAGCTACGGAATATTAACCTAAGCTTTTAATTTGCTCATCTTCATTCCTGCGGTTTTTGAAAATGGAGATACTTAAAAAATTTTGTTTATCGAGGACGTCTGGTAACTGACAGATTTGAAAGATCACACTGCATGCGAGAGGCATATTAATCGGCGAATTAGAATCCTCTAAGTGTATTTTAAGTTTTTCCAACTTATGTTTTGTTGTAGAACTCCATCTATCGGTGCTTCTGGGACTTTTTTTTTTCGCGCAATCTGTCTACACGTGTCTTGAATATTATGTTCACCAATTTTGGAGCCTTTACACTGAGTAGTTCACTTTATAGAGAGCTCAGAGTAGGGGTGTTTTAATTTTGATTACTTCTTTATGTTTTCTCACATTATTTGCAGAAAAAGAAAGACAAATTGCGGCACAGAATAAATGAAAAAAGATTATATTTATGTTCATTCATTGAAACCTCTATTAATCAAAAAAATGGATCAAAGGTATTCTGAATGACTGATCTTTTGGAATTTAGACTTGTGCTTTTGAATTGGATATAGTTTTTTCTTAAATAAAAATAACCGATCTGAATTATAAGGACCCATTATGAGGACTATCATGGATCTGCCATCAGTTATGAATAACCAAAAAAATTTTCAAGATTTGAGATGATGCAGATAAAATAATCAAAGAGCAATCTGATATTTTTACCACATATACACACGTTCATGTTTATTATTATTATTATTATTATGAGACATAACTTTGCTGAAATTTTGATAAGAGTTAAGGATAAGTTCAAACTGTGAAAGATGTTACTGATAATTAAAGTTTATATTATTGTATTTCAGAGTCAATATTATCTATCAATCAGAGTGACAAAAAAACTGAATTAGTTCTCCTGAGTATAAAATTATTTCAAGAAAATCATAAACATCTTCTCGTCGGTGATAGAGAAGAAGACGAATTTATAATATTTCTGACACCTAAAGACTTCTAAATTTTTTGGAAATAATACATTCCTTTTCACACATTCATAAAGAAGACTTTCTAAAATTATAACAAAGTACAATTTTGTATGTCATAGATAAGTTAATAATGTGTTAATTTAAATTAATCTTTAAATCAGATCTTGAATTTTTGTGTAATTTCTCCTTTTTTATTTCGTACAATGCGTTTTAACTGATCATTGAGTGCTGGATAGATTCTTAAATTTTATTAATTGTAAATTTTCATAGATAAATTTAACGACATGAGTGAAATAATTCTTCATATTATTAAATATAGTTATTTTAATATCAAGGCTTGAATGATTTTATATGTGTTAACAACGGATTTATTTTAATATTTAAAGTTCCCATATAATATCTAAGGGCAAAAATAATATTTTTTATTGTTATTCGTATTAATGCACAGATATCGTTTAGTTTAATTTTACTTAATTTTCTACTTTTTATCAAAAACTATCCATTATTACTTTATTCTGATCTTGTCTCTTATTTCCAAATCTAAAATTCACTTCTTTAAAATTTGATTATTTCTAACAGGCTCTATTTGCTGTCACTTATTCCTTAAGCCCCGAGTAAAGGGATAAAAATCCTTAACACTTTTAATATAACTTCAAAGATACCCAAGATTCTCTATCCTAAGGTGGCACGTGTCAAAGAAATCCTTATCAGAATTTCTAAATAAAAATACTGAAGGAAAAACTTCACACACTTTCGGTTTGTGTCCTGAAGTGAAGAGGCACGTTTCTTCACCAGTTATTTCATTGTACAAATCAGGCTTCCTGGTGGAAAAATAAACTGAATTTAATTCCAAACTTTTCTATCTTACGACTTTCCAAGCATCAACAAAATTATGTAACATATTATATATATCGATAGATTAAGAGATTTATGCGGATTGCATATATAATGAAGTATGTATAAATGGAAATCATTTTTGATTCTTATTTCTCTGATGCATTAAAAGCTCCACTATAACAACTATGCCGTTTTTTTATTTGTGTCTTATTTAAATTATGAAAATTAGAATGGAGAAAATGCTCTGTGCAAGTATAGAATAAAATTTTCGAACTGAAATATTCTTCTGATATGTTTATATTTATCCTTTTATCAGCAAAAAAGGATGAAAAAATATTTCAAATAAGTAATCAGTCTTACCTTATCTTCCAGGACCGCCACTATAGTTGAGTAATCATTTCACTTTCACACAAATAATCCATAATCTTGGAGATGAAACATTTATTATCATGTCACGCACACAAAACAAACACAAAATAACAATAAAAATCAAAAGTTTCCCAAAATTAAGTTTAGATTTTACCCGAAGACTATCTATTGATGCTTTCACTGGCAGATCTCGGTATCAAGTGAAGAAAGGTGACGCTGTTGTCGGATTCCAAAGTTCCAAGATGGGAGGAGTTAGTGACAATATTCAAGATCTGCATGTATATAACGATTATAATGAAGTTATTTATAATGTTTAGATCACATCAATTCCAAAATATTTTACATATAATGTAAATTTAATGACACTTTTAGTCTTTGCATTCTTCGTTATAAAGGGTCAGAAAAAAAAGAACACGTTTAAAAAAAAAAGAGTGGAGGGGAAGAGCGCAGTTTTGGTACATACCCTGAATTCCCTTTTATCTAGGTAAGCCACTGGAGACTTGCTGAAAGAAGTTTTAACACTCTCCTTCCAGATTTTTTCAAAAATAGACAGTTTGGTCAAATCAGTTGGGAAATTTTGAAATATTAAGCGAATACAGTATTTTATTTTAAGAACCGAAGACACCTAGGAAAAAATATTGGCAATGAAAAAAAAAACACAGGAAAATTATATTGACTAAGTTAGTTTTTAAATCCTCTTGATGACCAGTGAGGTTTTTTAGAGCTGACTATCATTCTTGGAAACAGGAACTTCTATAACGGGGTAAGATATATCCCGTTCTGAAAATTACAAGGGGAAGAAAAGAAGAACATGGTGTTGTCAATCACTCATCACCCTTTAACGAAAAGATGGTACTGTTTCGCAGAGATGGTCTTATATTTTCGTGTTCAGTTATGTACTTAATGAGAGAAGTTTCAACGAAATTCTTGCATACTTCCTAATTAAGGTGGTATCTCCCCTCTCGAAAACTGCGAGCTCAAAGCAAGGCCATGAATATCGCGGATACTCATATTTTTAATATCTTCAGTATATGAGATCGCGTCAAAGTGGTAAGATGGCAACATCAGGAAAGTATTCAACTTATTCCTTCAGATCGTAGAATGCGATGATATAATCCCACTCATGGGCGCTGTGTAATGTAATTAAGAAAAACGAATATGCAATGTTGGCATCTTTTCGTCCGACCGAAACCGAAATTTGATGTCGAGCTACAAATTTAGAAACAAGATTACATGTCAAATTTCATTTATCTAAGTAATTACCATTTATGAATAATAGCTTCTACATACATTCGAATATACAGATCAATAGATGGTTAGTTCATTGACGGATTTAATTAAAAATCTGATACTGATTTACAAATAAAACTATGTACCAAATATTATCTACTTAGCTCTTTATGTTTTTTAGTTATCGTGTCCACTTGCACTCAAAACAGACAGCAAATTCCCTTTAAATGAATTTCAGCAAAAATTTATTAGAAATGCACTAGTTTGGAAGACCACAAATGTAATTTCAGTTACCCAACTCGAAACGTTGATGAGTTAACATATTCGCGAATAGACAAAGCCACGAATAAACATAAATGCGTTTGTCAAATTGAGAGGTCTAAAATGTGGAAATTTATCAATATTTCATGATCTAGTTTATTGACAATTGCAATACTGTAACTACCACTTAATGTAATTCAATGACAATAAGAATTTTTGGTTTATTGATCAATTGAGGCTAAATAAGTAAAAATCAATTATTTTTATATTACATTAAGGTATCCGAACACGTTGAAAAGGTCGATTTTCAGAAAAAATGACATTTTCCAATAACTACTTTATTGGATAGGCCAGTCTTTAAGCAATCCAAAACAGGTTTACTTTTGTCTCTACATTTATTAGAAGTCAAGATATTAATATTTTAGTAATGATCGGTACACCGGAAGTGGACATTCAAATAACCGGAAGTACCGATTTACAGGCCCAAAAACAAATTAAAAAATTTTATAAACACAAATTTAGTTTTAAATAAGCAAAATGCTTGGCACAGAAAAACACAGAATGACAATGGGAGCTTTAGCGGTATTTTTGCGGAAATTTGTTCCTAAGATGTCTTTGTTGAGCTCTGAATCTTCAAATTTGGGATATTTATGTCTGTAATACATTTTAACCAAGGTTTTATAAGATTACTGAATATCCTTAAGCTTGTTAGAGTGCAACCTAGTGCAAATTCAGTTAAAACATTTGATGAGCTCGACAAAAACAGAGTAAAAGAATCTAATCAGCATTCACTGCCAAAGGCAAAAATTGCCAGAAAAAAATAAAATGATTAAAAAAGGAAAATTATTGAAAACTTAAAAGGAAGAAGGTATAACCTATAAATGTGGTGAATTTTAAGTATGTACATACGTAATTTATTATTAAAACATATTACTGTATAATTTAAATGCCTTTTTCTCAAAACTGATTTTTACTTTTTTTTGCCCACTTCAAATCAAATAAGTCAAAATATAATTAACATATTATTATGAAATTTGATAGACTTTGTCTTTGTGCTATTCACTAGGGAACGAACTAAAATAATTCAGATTGAGAGAATAGCTTTCAATTTATAGCTTATTGTTTGATTAAAAATGTCATAAATTTACTAAAAATTTCAGGAAAAATCTTTGACTAGCTCTAAAATTTTTATTTATTGTTATAAACATATGATTGTAGTTTATTTCCTAGAGAAAACTATGTAGTTTATTTTGGTATAAGATTTGTTCGGATGAGAGTAATAGTTTTTGGTGTATCCAATTTGAAGTTTTTGAAAAAATTGCTTAATTTTATGCTATTAAGTGCCAATTTTGAGAAAATTTTAATATTGATATCAAATATTGACCTCCAGTTTCTAATTTTGAATGGTGTTAGAAATATGATTAAAGTATGCCTGCACCTTGTTTTTTTCTAAAAAAGTGCTCTGAACGTGTTCGGATACCTTAAGGGAAAAGAGGAAGAAAGATGGGGAGGGACTCTACTTGTCTCAAAGCTATCTATAATTTATTTCAAAAAGGGTAATAAAAAATTTATTAATTTTTCCTGATCGAAAACTATTTCTTAACTGTTCATTTATATATTATCCGTTATATATCTTTAATTTTTGCTTAATTTGTTGAAAAATGCCACACGTCAAGATTCAAACCAACAAAAACTTGGCTTATTTTTGCTTCGTTGATGGGTTTTTTTCAACAGATTCATTCCCTTCTAATAATCAACATTTTTTGTTTGGTCTTACATGCTAACAGCTCACGATTTTTAAAAATTTAACAAAAAGAAATTGAAGTGCTCTGCTGCCTCTCAGCGTTGAGTTGATTCATGTAAGATAGCGTCTTAATGAATCATTGTCATTCATTAAGTGTCATGCCTATTCAGAATTTCAATTTTGTCTTTAACTGCTGATTTATAGAGAATTCACTTAATTTACAACAAGGCAACTTTTCTTAGAACACATATTGCATAAGAGCATCGAGAGAAAAGTGCTTTATTTAGTTTAACCATCAACAAGATTTCAGTCACTCACAGTGAAAGGAATTTACAAATTCATTACCGAGGAAGTAATAATTGGATGAATGAACTAACGATTCTTTTTCGAAATATTCATTATCCTATTCTTGTATAATATAAAAGCTTGAACTTCCTTAATAATTCCACTGACAAGTAATAGAAATAGTGGATGCAATAATATTTTTTTCAAACAAACAAAGAAAAGATCAAATTACTAAAATGCGAAGTCTTATTCACTTAGAAGCTTATTGTTAATTTTACTAAGTGAAACTGAAATTATAAGCTGAATGAACGACATTTGAATCAGATAGAGGAAAATCTAAGAACTTAATATTGTCAACATCCATTGCCTTGAGCTCTTAGTACGCTGTCCAATAATTGCCAGCAAAAAGAGATATCTTATTCACCAGCCAGATGGTCGGCTATACTACCTAGAGCAGTACAGATTATAAGCTGAATGAACAATATTTGAATCAACTTTGAGGGTGGATAACAATTATGTTTTGATACTTAATAGATAGCATTTATGATAGCAAAATAACACAGCTTTAATGTCTATGGCAATTTGAGGCTGAAAAATAATTTGCTCATTGAATCATGGACATGAAGTTATATCAAAGAGATTTAATTGAAACTAAATTCAACCATCATTCTCTAAAATGTAATTAGTCTTAGTATACCAGAGGAAAAGGAATGATGAAGGATGCTAATAGAAAATGTATGAAATGAATGATACCAGTGGAAATAATTTTTTTAAATAACACACGAGTGACATCTCAATGTTTTTTCAACATGAGATATACGAGTAGCACTTTTGTAAAAGAACTTACGAAATTTCAAGAGGAACTTTCTTTAAAAGAAGGCTATTTATTGCATTAGTTCTCATGACACGACTTCGAGAAAATTTTGGCGCATTCTTGTTGATCATAGTCTTTAGAACACAAGTCTCTCAGCAATTGCTAGAGATATGCGGTAAGGAGAACAAAAATCTAGATAGTAGTTAAGTTAAAAGGGGAGGGGGCAAAATTTTATTCATCCATATCTTTTAACATCCATAACTCTAAATTATTATTTTATTAAACGAATAATTCGGTTTGAAAAGTTTTTCAATAGTTGCAATATCTTAAAAAGTGATTTAGATTATCGATATTGTTACAATTTTAAATGTGCCAAAAAGTAAACTTTTAATTTCAGAATCCATTATAATGCTAACCCTTTTTATTTTACATATTTAAACAATCATTCCAAACCACTGCAGATCGTTACGCAAGTTCCAGAGTTGTAAATTCAAAGGAACTGAATGCATTTTTACTTTCTACACCTGAGTGATTGATTTTGCTTTTTGTTTTAAATCAGTGTTTCTCAAATTGTAGATTATGTACAAGGCTGGGCAATGGTAGAACTTCATCATCGTGATATATCGTCCAAGATTTATAGATATTCTTTTATATATCGTTATATCATTATTTATAGCTATTATAAGTTATGAATGGCATCTCTTAAAATACTGACTGATCAAAAGGGCTCCAAATAAATGGAAGTTTCAATTTATATAATAAAATTATTTGTTTTCTTTTGACTACAAATAGTAAAAAAATAATTTAGTTAAAGCCCTTTAATAAAGTGTGCCAATGCCAAAGCAATGTCTGCTTGTTACAATTTATAACATTGCATTTAAAACAAGTATTAATTATATATTAGAATATGTTAGCATTTATAGAAATATTTTCAAAAATTCTGTATGAATGTAAATAAGAATGAAGAGCGACAAAAATAAGCATGAAACGATAATCAAAATGAAACCGAAACCGAAACCGTAAATTAATTGTGAATATCGATATATAGTATCGCGAATTATCGTGAGCCGCTAGGCAAAAGCGGAAGTGTAACGGATTTTTTTTAATGCGAGTCCGCTTGAATGTAAAAAATGAGAGCACGGATTTAATCTGAGCTAAGTCTTTTTGCATTTATTTCGAAAGATGAATATTTAGAGATTAAACCAAGGACATCCTACAGCAAAGGAGATGGCAGAGATTTTCTAAAGGAGGGGAACGAGCATAATATATCTAATTTGGCTACAAAACCACTCATAATAATTAATTTTACATTTAATTAAAGAAAATACTGTTTAAATATACACTGATGGAAAAAAAAACCCAACACCAAGAAAAAATTATTGTACAGTAATGAAATTTTAGGAATACATTTGTCTAGGTAACATATTAAATTGATTAAAGTTTCAAGATCACAGGTAGAGAGAGCCATTGGCGAGAAGAGCCATTTCAAATGTGAAATGTTGGTACATTAGTAACCGATGTAACCGCCAGAATTTTGAATGCAAGCATGCAAATGTGCATGCATTGTGTCGTACAGGTGTCGGATATCAGTTTGTGGGATGGAGTTCCATGCCCGTTGCACTTGGGCGGTCAATGCAGGGACGGTTAATGCTGGTTGTGGATGACGCTGGAATTGTCGTCCAAGGAAGTCCCATACGTGCTCGATTTTAGAAAGATCTGGTGATCTAGCAGGCCGAGGTAACATGTTGACACTCTGTAGACCATGTTGGGTTACAACAGCGGTATGAGGGTGAGCGCTATCCTGTTTTAAAGCACCCCTTGAATGCTGTTCATGAATGGCAGCACAACAGGTTGTATCACTAGACTGACGTACAAATTTGCATTCAGGGTGCGTAGGATAACCACGAGAGTGCTCCTGCTGTCATACGAAATTGCTCCCCAAACCATAACTCCAGGAGTAGGCCCTGTGTGTTTAGGCCGCAGACAGGTCACTAGCAGGCGTTCACCTGGCCTCCTTCTAACCAACAAACGGCTATCACTGCGACCAAGGCAGAACCGGCTTTCATCAGAAAACACAACAGATCTCCACTCCGTCCTCCAATGAGCTCTAGCTTGACACCACTCACGTCGCAAACGGCAGTGGTTTGGAGTCAGTGGAATGCACTGTACAGGGCGTCTGGCTCGGAGCTGTCCTTGAAGTAACCGATTTGTAACAGTTCTTGTGTCACTGTGGTGCCAACTGCAGCTCGAATTTCAGCTGCAGACGCAGTACGATTAGCCACAGCCATACGCCGAATAAGATGGTCTTCCTTCTCAGTAGTTCCACGTGGCCGCCCGGAACCTGGTCTTCTTGAGGCAGTACCTTCCCTTTACCACTGCCGCCAATACTCAAGCACAGTGGATACATTCCTGTCAAGTCTTTCAGCAATATCGCGGAAAGAAAACCCACCTTCTCGTAGCCCTACAACATGACCTCGTTCAAACTCAGTGAGCTGTTGATAATGGCTTCTTCGTCTTCTCAGAGGCATCCTTGACTAACATTAACCCACTCCGTCAAATCTCAACTGTAAATAACGATCACGAACCTTACAGCACGTATTTAAAGCAAACCTCATTTGTATGTTCATAGTGTCGCTACTAGCGCCACACTTACGCGCGTAGCTCGAAATTTGAATCGACGTCATCTTTCAGATGTATAAACACGCCTACCAAATTTCGTTTATCTAGCACAGCTCCTTCCTAGCGTTGGGATTTTTTTTCCATCAGTGTATTAACTTTAAGAAGTTTCGTAAATAATCATATTCGATAATGCGCGATTCTTCACAACCGTCTTGAAGTGTTGAGCATTTTTGCCGACGAAATTTTCAATCGCTCGCCGATGGGGGAGCAAGGCAATTGCCTCCCATCCCCTCTTGCTACCACCGCCTCTGACCTACAACCTTCTGATAGCTGCAATTATTTTTCCATAATTCAGTCAGGAACAGAAATCCTTTTATTCCAAAATGATAGCTTAAAACAAGTACTTTTATATATTAGAATTGACAGTATTTATAGAAACATTAGCAAAAATTCTGTAAGTAGATGAAAAAGAATGAAGAGAAACAAAATAAACACTAACTGATAACCCAAGCGAAATCGAAAACACAAAATAATTGCAAATATAGATTTATCGTATCGCGATTTATAGTGAACTATTATTCATGATCATGATTTCGAATAATCGATATTTTTGGAATATCTAAAATCGGCACAGTCCTAACTATGTCTCTAAGCGAGAATGCGCAGATAAGTGTTAGGGTAATGAGATATCTCACAAGCTTTTTTTCTTTCATAATTTTTAAGTTTTTATACAATCTTAATGGGGAAAATATGAATGTTTATTTAAGGAATTTTATTAAAATGTCTCAATAAATATTTTTTGGGAGTTTCCTTTAAGTTATTAAATTAATCAATTAATGTTTCCTGTAATGATTTATTCTCAAACTTCATGGTCGAAGAAATTTTTCTCACTCAAAAAAAAAACTGTTGTAACCAGAAAAGGCTTTAAAAATCCTTTAAACTATATCATTAAATTTGAACAATACAAAATTTTGAGTGTATTAGCTTTATGTTTTTCTTTAGAAATACTCTAAAATTTCAATTTCAATTTATTCAAAACTAATGCCAAATCTCTTTATTTGACTTTTAAAAACAATCAATCCAATGAATTTTCTTGAAATCGTTATGTGAAATTAAATACTGGAGATGTTGGCTTTTATATTTCTTAAACAACTTTGAAACATGGTATATTTGACTTGATTATTTGAATTCATTGGTAATTCGAAATTTTCTGTCTTGAATTTCTTATTAATTTTATATTAAAAATTAAAATTAACTTTATTAATTAAAATTTATTTTGGTTAGGTAGAAGTTAGAATTGAAATTTTTAAAAAAATATTTGTATTTCTAATATGGTTTCGTCAGTTAAATACGTTCGTACTATGTATTTTCATTGATCCTAAGTGAATAACTTTTAAAGACATTTATTTCAGTCGAGAGCTTTACTTCATTGCAATGTAACTCAGACAGAGAAAAAAAAAATTCTTTTCTCTTTTTTAATATATATATATATTAATATAAATGCACATGTTATAAGAGAATTTTTTTGCTTATTTTGAATAACTATATACATATTATACAAAAAAGCATCTTTCTGCCTGAAAATTTGGTGTATTGTTCAAAGCAAATTAGAAATTATTGAAACAGAAAAACAGCTTGGTAATCTAAAAAGACATTTATGACAATTTCTGAAAAGTCACAGATTTTAGTTTGCATGTATGTTTTTTGACGTACAAATGTTTTATAGCAACAAAAGTCATATTATTTTGCGTAAAGCAAAAGTAACACTCACTAATTAAAAATGGTGGATTTTAACGAAATTAACTTTAGATTGCCAAAAAATACCAAATCAAAGCAATTGACAGTGAATTAATCGGGGCATTGCAAATGTTATTATAACTGGAGGAAGTCAGAAGCTGGAACATGGCTTTATTTATAAGATTGCAGTAATTTGAAGTAAATCAGCAGATATAAAGTATTCCCAGAATATCCCGGAGTGGGCTAAAGACGACTTCAATTAAAATAATTTTATGAATTATTTTGAGCCCCGAGGGGGACACCTCGTAATTGAGGATGAGATGCTTTGGGCATGATGGTTGGACCTCACCGACCCTGTGGGTACACAAAAGGTGGGGATCTCGCTCCTCCCATCGATGACGGAACGTACTTCCTAAGGGGACGATTGTACCTTGGCCGATGATGGCCCTTGGGACTCAACCACAGTTCCCGCCAGTGTTGCTGTGGTGGCATCCCAGTAATTCAGTAACTTTCCGAGTGTCTTCGGGCGAGTGGAAGAATCAATAATATGACAAGATTTATTTTGAATTTTATGAATATATTGTATCAATACACTTAAGCTATTTAATTGAAATGGAAATTTCTACTAAATGTAAACCATAAATTCGGACAAAAATACTTTTAAAACTCATACCATATTTTCGGCCTTAAGAAATATATTGTTTCGAATATTCTTGTATTAAACAAACATGTATTCATGTTGTACAGCTGTAGCTTTCAAACATCTACATATAATTTATTTATTAAAATTTTTTAATTACAGTTATTATTAAAAAGTAAATTTATTATTTTTTATTATTCCCTTATTTATTAAAATTGTTAAATATTAAAAATAAATCTTTCACCTCATTTTTAATTGAACGATTGCCTTTTTCTCTTTTTATATTTATCTTTAAATCCAGTTTTTCTAAATTCGAACTTTCGTGTTAAATGAATTTTTATTATGGACTTCAAATTGCTCGAGCTCCACCATATATTGAAATACAATAAAGGCATATCTATTTTTCATACCTGAACTGGCAAAATATCGTTTCCGTAAATGCTCACTCACCAATTTGATTGTTATCGTATTTTGATCTTTAGCGTTCATGATAAGCTGATTTCTTTTTCGAGCTGAACGCATTTGTGTTCTGCTAAATAAACATGGATGTTTTGTGATAGTGCGGGTGTGTTATCTGAGGAGTAAAGTGCGGACGAAAATTTTGAAATTACCCATGGCGAAACGTAGTCCTCCGAAATCTACGTTTGCAGGTTTACGATACGTTCAAACATTAAGCTCCCTCGCCGTTCCAGCATCACTTGAACAAGTGCCTGAAGAGACCGAATCGAAAACTGATGGCTTAAAGCCTGAAATATTTGGAACAGATGATTGGAAATGGTATGTTATCAGCTTCTGTCGATATTTCATTCAACTGATCTATTTCATAGCGGTCGAATACTGCTAATCGGATTTGAAATGTTTTATATGCTTTTCCGGTATTTTATTTTTTAAATTTCTGGATCACATAAAAACTAACCACTTACATTTTCTAATTTTATTTTTGAAAAATCATTCTTCAAAAAGGATAAAAAACATTGTGAATTTGATAGAAATAATCGTTATTTTCCTTGACACACTTTAAGGTTTTAATGCTAATAAAGCATTCGCGAATTTCAAATCATTCTCCTCATGAATTTAGTAATCTCGGGAAGTAATAAAAATTCGTTTTTGTTTTTACTTGTAGACAAGTTTCGGTTGATATTTCTACGGGAAATAAATTCTATTACTAACCTAATAAATTTTTAAATATGCCTTCAAAGATGAATTTTGAACCACAATTTTCTCAGAAACTTTTCAGTCATAGAACATATGATGGGGTTCATCTTAAAAATAGAGCATTTAGTAGGTAAAGGGTAGGAAAGATAGATAAATTATTAAATATAAAGACAGTATAAATTTAATAAAAATTCTGCGTCACGAATGATTTAAACAATCATATTTAATGTTGAATATTTACATATTACAAATGCCAAAGAATAAATAATACGGGGAATAGAATTAAAGTATTTCTGTTCTGAGCACTGTTGGTTATTTAAGAATAGCAAATTTTGGTTTGATTATTTGGTTATGAATTTGGGTTTTGATTATTCTTGTCATCCTTACAGTTGCACTTTTAATAATAAAAATATAAGAATAGAAATACAAAATAATTAACACTATGAGGAGCAAAAGAAAAAAAAATGCAATTTTTAATCATCACGAGTATTTTGCTTCAAATCGAATTAGGCAAAATTCAATTACAAAATTGTAAAACGTCCTCGATTTAGGGCGAAAAGAAATCTTAAAAATAATGGTAAGAACAAAAAAGTGAAATGTTTATTTGTTTGGCTGTGAATTTCCAAATTATGACGCAACAACTCGAATGAACTGAAGAAAAGATCATGTAACTCACAAGTGTAAACCTGATGTCAGAGATTTTCGAATACCAAAAATAAAATTATTACTTGGTAACTAATTTCTATGCTTTATTTCTAACACATTTCTGGTTTAAGACTGTTGGAAGTCGCTATTAACAAATTGCATGTTTTATATATTTTGTTCTCAGTATTGATACGCTCACAGTATCTATTCTTATTAAATCAATGAAGCTCGACAATTGTGTATCTGGGCTCCTCCCCCGTGTCTTTTCCGTTATCGAGATAGAAACGCTAACTACGTTGTTTGCCTACCAGTGTAATCGATCTCCGTGTAACGCATGGTCACTTATACCTTGACATCAAATTTGTACAACGATTGTCGCCATTCTGAAGATAAGAATTACTTTAGTGGATATCCTATTTTCTATTCTGGATAATGATAGCATTTGCTCCGATAAGATAGTGTCCGAAGCCGCGGAGGCTTTTGAACAAAGGCAGAATAGGAAAACAAACAATCATCATAATTAATGAGGATTTAATTCTTTGTCATTAACTATTCAAAGTAAGAACAACTACTCTAATCATTATTAGGTATTTTTAGAATTTCCTTCAATAAAGCACAAAATGCCACCTGATTGAAAGAAATGAATACTGTCAATTTATGGATTAAGTCAAAATTTATTTACGGATTGAGTCAAATAAGATCTTTTGTTATTTACATAAGTTGTACACTTAGAATCATTTCCACTTCGAACGAGACCGTGTGAATAGAATACGTTGGATACCTTCTATATATCTCGAATTACCCTCTTATTGTCGCATAATCTAATAATCGTGGACCTCATTTCATTTGATACACCTCTGTCAATTATTTTTAAACAAATTTACAGCGGTTGTATTGCCTCGCATTTTACAGTCTTCCCCTACATTTCCTCAAGATAATACTTAGTCACACCATGAATGCCTTAAATGGAAAATATCTTGAACAAAATCAAAAGTAGGGCAGTGTTACACTTTACTCTTAGTAAACTATTAGTCGTTGAAAAGAAATTTTTTTAGTTCCTTTTTCATTATATATATTAAACTTAACAATTTATCTCTCTTTTTGATAATACTTTCTTACTGGGTCATTTCATTTATTATTCATTTTTTTCTGGAAACCATCCTACGTAGCAAACAGATACTTTAAACTGTTCATTAATTTAAAAGGGATTTTAGTCACAAAATCAAGAATTTATGTAAATGGATATCTAAAACAAAATAAATAAAAGTGTTGAAAGTTCTATAAATAAGAAATTTCTTTAAAACAGATTACTTATTTTATTTGTGAAAACCGACACTAATTTTTAAGAAAATAAGCTGATGATATTATCTCCTGTTGTTGATAATGAAAAGGGCTTATTAAAAATATGTTATTTGGGGGAAAATAATCTTTACGATAAGTTATGATCACACTCCAAAACGAAAACTTAAAATCTTCCTTTGATGCTTTAAAAAATTCTTCTAAACCTGTATTCACTGTAATTAATAGCCTGGTTTTACTGTATGTAAAATGAATTTTCCTAATCAAGTTAAATTAATTCTATGAAGAATTAATCTGACAGTGAAATCACTTTCAGCCAATTTAAACCCTGTCTACTGTACTCGAGAAATATTTATTTAATCTTATTTAACTATCACAGATAAAATTCTATGCTTGATAAGCTAATTGCAGTTTCTAAAATTCATTTTATTGCTCTTTTATCTCCTTCTTAGCAAGATAAAATATTAATGGCTCTCCAAATGATTTAAAATTATGGGTATTGCGAAATACATTCTGCTTCAAGCTTATCATTCTCACATTGCTTGCATAATTATTCCTGGATGTAGAGGGCAATAGTTTGATCTATCGCAGGAAATATAAAATTAATTAATTTAAAATGGATTTACATGAAAAAGAACATCAGTATCGTTTGTAATTGTTTATTCGGATAAAAAATGTCATTTTTATACTTGGAAAGAATTTTGTTATTCAAGTGTGTTTGAAATATCTAAAATCATATAAACTGATATATATGCAATTGGTTGTTTTATATTAAAAACAATTATTTTTTCATTTCTAATGCAGTTTTGAGTAACTATTTATCTTTTTAGTATTGAGAAAGCAGTCAAAGAAATATGCAGGAAAAAATTCCTCCTCACTGAACATCAGAATATATACAACTTGCACCAAAATGTCAAGTAAGTCTTTTTATTCGTTGATGCACTTTTTTTTGTTGCCGTTGTTTGGTTAAATTAACGTTTTGTTCATACTTCTAATCTTGTTGTTCTTACTAACAAAGCAAAAAGTTAGATAAAAAAAATCTTCATACAAGAATTAAATGTTTTAAAGAATATTTGATTATTTAAGCTCTGACATTATAACAAATATATAATTTATATTCTAGTCGTAATTATCAAAGTAAAATAGGAATTAAAATCAAGAGCAACATCTTGTGAAATAAATTAGTAAATGTAAACAATTTTCAATTGCATAGAAGTTATAAAGGTAAATTTTAAAAAGACTGTCAAACAATTATAGGGAACTACTTGCAAATATATATTATCTGATAAGATCGTGACAACGAATGTTGTCGTCAAATTTTAAGTTAAGTGAAATAAAAACTATTTCTAGAAACAGTGGCGATTATTTAAAAAATAAAAGTAGTTATTTTTTGTTGTTGTTTGTTTAGAATCAGAATTTTTCACTTACCGGTAAGATAATTCTGCGTAAATTAGAGTAAAAAAATTCTGCGTATATTTGCAGAAATTTTCTTTCTTCAAAATATTCACTCATTTGCACAAGAATGAAAAATAAATGCCACAGCTTAAAAGGCTATAATTGTAAATTCAGGTAAAGATTAGTGATGATAACGATAGGAAGAGAATGATTGGTACGAAGAAATAAAGCACTACTCTGCTTCCATATTTTTGAAGGGAGGAATAATACAAATGGCAATAACAGTGAGGCAAACCATTACATAGGTAAAAATGAATAGGAAAGAAAAATATATAAGCTCTTCAAAGACGTATATTAATTAATGTTGCGCAATGTATAATTTTTATCGCTTTTGCTTATTTCAAACAAATATTCAAAATAAATTTATTGCTGATATAATTTTGCTTTTGTAATTCTACTTATATATTGGCTAGGAGAACGGTAGTAAAAATATTGCTTAGCATATTATTTTAATTTGGTTTTCATTATGAGTATCGAATTGTAAAAAATGTTAGCTGTTAATTAGCGTAAAACATTGAGTAATTAGTATTTACAATATCAATAAGCACCCATTCCAATTATAAAATACAATTACTGCTTCCTACCAAAAGATGCAATCCAAAATAGATTTCTGTTAGATTTTCTTCCATTTATTTTCAAGCTCATTAAGACTGTCACAATTATTTTTACATCCTCTTTCTTCTCTAAATGTCTACTTCGTACCGTTTTTAATTGATTAAGCGCCATTTTTCTTTCATTTTTTTCCAACGTTCGAACTATCTGGCATAATGTAAGCGTTGGCAAGTATAAAAGTTCCTAAATGAAAACTGAAGGGATACAATACATCATGAACATATGAATTCTGGGAAAAGCAACAAATAGTGTTGTAAACAATGGGAAAACGATAACCTCTTCATCGTCCGAAACGAACTTCAAGTTTTCTTTTACATTTCAAAAATTTTAAACGCTTAATACGCTTTGTAAATGTTTACTTGTTTGATTATTTATTTTTGTTTGTTCTAATACGGTGAAAAACAGAGGGAAAAACAAACATTTTCGCTGACAGAAGAGGAAGGCGAAATTGTTAAAGACCGGTATACAAAAGTGAGATGATAGTGTATTTAGAAATGCTTGCATTTACAATGGAAAAAAAAAAGAATCAGAATTTAAAGAAAGGCATTGTTGGTGACCTTTCACAGTTGTTAAAAAATTTATTTATAATTATCATGAGTTGAAATGACACATCACATACAATTATTCATTGCAATTATTAATTTTTTCTGAGAAGTAATGATTTTCGAGAAGTAGGAAGAGTACACATTTTTAAAAGTACTTTTTAATATTTATATAAAAATTCCTGTTTGATGTTTTATTTTCTTTGCAATGATAGTACTAAGTATGCAATTTCCGATTCTGTTTCACCTTTCCCATTTTCAACGAAAGTAGTGGTTATACTTTAAAAACATATTAAAAAATACATTATGCGATTAAAAGTATCCGGATACTTTCGAATGCACACACTTTTTCAGATTTCTCTCGATAGGCCAAACGAGCTGTCTTTAAAACCGACCCTTTAAAAATCGTACTTGAACTGACGCTTAGTCACGAGGACATTTAGGGAACAGACCAAAACTGATGAAGAAAATGATTTTGGCTCCCTTCGTTCACAAGAAGCACATTATTTAAAATTTTTATGAATTATTTTCTTTGTTGTGGACAATAATATGCATTTTCATAAAAATGGCACGCATATTCGAAAAAAAAAAATTTTTTTTAAGAAAATCCCGAATTTTTTCTCAAGTTTTTTTGTTTGTAAAATGCAAAGTTTACAACCAGATTATACACAACTTACAGAAAATATAGCTATTATTTAAGTTAATTCTATAAATATTTGCGAAATTATGAGTGTTTTTAGCAAATAATTTTTAAATTGCAACTGAACAAAATATAGTATATTTTTTCTTTCACTATTTCAAAGCCAGATAAATAGGGCGTCCCCAAATCAAGTGATGTTTTAAAAGGGGAATTGAGAGAAGAAATAAAACTACAATGGTTTGACAGATGATATATGTCCAAAAAAGGAACAGTAACTTTCGACTTTATTCCTAATCCCGAAATTAAAGTAAGAAGATACCATCGCGGTAAAATAATATCTGGACATGGGAGATTATCTGCATATTTCCAAAGATTTGGAAGAACGCAGAAAAATAAATACATTTGTGGAGAAATTGATACGGTTTACCGCTATTTAATGGAATGTATGGAGATCTCAGAGTTAAGGAAGGACCTGAAGATTGTCAATAATGATTTAAGTACAGTACTGATGGTACCAGGTCATCTCAAAACCCTGAAGGATATGATGTTAAAGATTGACAGTTTTATTCCAACTGTTTGAGGGAGTGCAGATGGGGAGAAAGACAGCTATTCACTACCCCGAAAGGAATGTTAGTTTTACTGTTCGGTCAAAGTAAGGTTGGACAATACTTATTCAGCAGTCGCCCACAACAAATCCTTTCGATACTGCTACGTTCAGTGGTGGAGGGGCTGTCGGCTGTATGGAAGAAGAAGAAAATAAATAGGACAAGTTATATAAATACTCCATTTGAATACCGTATGATTCAGAAAGATATTGGTATTGCTGTGAGTTGAATTTCAGTTACACTTTAAGAAAAGGGAAAAATCGAGAGGATCTTCCACTAACTGATATACGTTAAACTTCAATCTTCAATCTTCGAATAATATTGAATTATATAAAAGGCTGGAAATATGCTATTCTTTCATATAAAGTAACATAATTGCAATAAATTATGTATAAAAAACAAATTTTATTATGTTATTATTTGCTTAGATATTAGAATTCTAAAATTATTTGATTTACAATATAATTAAAATCCTTAGTCCATCGTTACGCTTTATTTATTTCTAAATATGTGTCAATTACTAGTATCAGGTGGAGTCATTATTTGTTTTAAAGACGACTTTGACTCTACAAGAGAGACCATCCAGTACTTCACTGAATTTTCTTGCAGGAATCGCACATCACATAAAAGAAGACCGATACATATTCTCACTGTTGTGGATCATCTCGAATATGACTTTTGAGTTCATTCTAATAGTATGGTGTAGAATTGAAAACCATACTCAATGGAAACCAATCGAATGCCTTAATATTTGCTTTAGGAAACCTTCTGTTGTTCAGTCATGAACTATTCAGAGTCGATTCCTGATACTTGAAATGGATACATGCAGGGCCCGACTTAAGCTGATTATGGGCCCGGAACAAACACTTTTTTGGTGTCCTCTCTTCTTCTCTACTTCAACAATGAAGGACCATACATATAACTTGTCTATGGTATTTTTCGATTTATTGACCCCTTCTAATGATTAGGCCCGGGAAAACTGCCCTATACACCCCTGCCTTAGTTAGGTTCTGGATACTTGATACTTGAAATGAATTCGCTGGTATTTCAATTCGAGATAAACCACAAAAATGCACATAAGTGATAGAGTTTATTTTCCTTTACCAGAATGACGAGCAATTCCTTCAGAAACAGTCTGAAAACTAGAGGTTAACTTCCTCATAGAAAAAAAAAACCCGTCTTTGCAGCAAAAGGGGGCTACGCCTCATATTAATAATTCACACTTCAGCAAGATAAGCACAGTATGAAGGATACATTTAGTTATACTGTAAATCATGATGAATAATGTTAGAAGTCTAATTCTACGTAAATAATGGATAGTCTAATTTTTTGCTGTTTATTATGCTTGATTTACTGTAATTGTATTACTACTTAATTTATTAGTATGTAAATTATAAAATATATTTCTCAATTTTATAGAGTTTAGTATAATTATTTGAAAACTCATGTTTAAGATTTTCAATTTGTAAAAAAGCATTCATTATTTAACATTTCAAAACCCCCAAAACTGTTCCTCCAATATGAGTTTTTATTCCCTTTTGTTTTTACAGAAACATATTGAGATCAAGAACAGGTACATTTCTTTGCGACTGTTATAAAGTATGTATAAAAAATTTAATTTCTACTTTTTCACCTTTTTTGTTTGATATATATATATATATATATATATATATATATATATATATATATATATATTATTTTTTTTGTATAGGATTGGCTTGCGAAAGAGTTGGCTATCATATCTCAGAGACTTAGACATCAGCAAGGTAACTATGCACTTGAAATTGTGGCTCTGACTGCAAAAATAGAGAATATTTCTACAAACTATGCATGAAAGTATTTATTAAATTGTCAAAACTAATAAATGAGTTGACAGAAAAATAATTTCATTTCAGTAAATGTAAGTCTTTTAGTCTTATAATGATGCAAAAGTCGTTTTTGTATGGTAATATTACTGAAATTATCGACTCCAAATGCCAAAATTTTGCTTAATATATCAATTATCAAAATTTAAAAGAAATTGCCCCATGAAAACACATTTCCACCCTCCGATGTGTATCTGTACTAAATTTGGTAGTTCTGGATCAAATAGGTTGTTATAGAGTGCAGCACATGGGCACACACGCACATTCTTCTTCATTATGTATAAGTAACTAGGCAATTACTAATTAGTAACTTTTCAGCTTGGCAGCTAGCTGCCTAGGACTTCAAAACTGATAAGGAGGCAGTAAGAGATTAAATAAGATATTTTTTTTCTAGCTCCTATATAAATAAATCTGTAAAAGCTACAAACTTATGATTGATAAACTATAGGTATACTATTTATATTTTATCATGTATAAATAATTAGTTATATTCCTATGTATCTCATTATGTTCATTCAGTTACTGAATATTTTTGAAACAGAACACCTACTTTAGCAATATTGTATATAAATACGGATGCTCGGCGGTTTGGAGTTATAATAGGAAAAATCAGTACATGTTCATAAAGTTAATAAAATAAAAAATAGTTATCTACAATAACTCATTAGTATGTTATAAATGTGCTGAAATGAGAAACTAAACGGCTCATCTTATTAAAAGAGTGGCATCATACTGTGCACTACCTAGCGCTGCAAAGCAAAAATCCACTGCTGATTAATAAAGATTAGCTGTCTTTTATTTTCTTATTTATTTTTAAATACTAGGTTAGAGAAAAAAAAATTCCGCACTAAAAAACATATTTAAAACTCTAATCCAAGCATCTTAGGAACTTCACTTTTCTGAATTATTTTCCTTCAAATCGTAAGAAGGGGGTGGGAGATTCCAGGCTGAGACAAAATACATTCCTTAAAGAAGGCTTTTCTCCCTTAAAAAAACCATGTATTTTCTCCCCTGTATTTTCCTTCGGGATTGGCATTTCACGGAATAAAAGTAGATTAGATTGCTGATATTTTTCAACATTACAGTATAAGCTCTTTATTCGCGCTTCCTTCATTCGCTTTTCACTATTCGCGGATTTAAAAAATGCGACCCGATTCCTATATTCGCGGGTACAAATTTCTTTATTCGCGGATCTAATAAGTACATACATGATAATAAAAGGATTCCAATCGATATCCAACCCAGTATGCTTTGTAAATGACGTCAAATGGACTAAAAAAAAAGTAAAATAGATCTTATTGCAACATTTTCAAGTGAATCAAGTGACATTCAGGAATTGCTTGAATCGCAAGATGAAGATCTGACTGAAGCCGACTTGGAGGAAATGTTAAATTCACAGCCCATTAAAGAAGAGGCTTCAACAAGTACTGGAAACTTGACATTTAATTTGGAAAACCTTAGTGAAGGTTTAAGAATAGCAAATGAGCTTTGCGATTTCTTTATGAACATTGATCCGTCTTTGGAACGAAGTCTTATTTTTAAGAGGCAAACTGCTAATGCGACTCTGCGTATCAGTCTGAATGAAAGGAGCTTTTAAAAACTGCCAAGCAAGAGAAAATTACAAAATTCTTCAAACCATTGTCTAATCCTTAAGATAATTAATCAAAATGTTCAAAAACTTCAATTAAATTGCTTTTTATATATTTATTTTTTTTATTTTGTCACCTAGGAACGTATCTCCTATAATCCCATATAAATTACCATTCCGTATTCACGGTTTCTGTATTCGCGGCATATTTACAGAGCATATACCCCGCGAATAAAGAGCTTTTACTGTATATATAAAATTAAATAAATTAGTGACTAAACATACTCTAAAAAAGCTGCTGTTGTGCTACTGCTACTATATATGCTGATATATCAGCTGCTTCTGGTAGTGGAATAAAAATGCAAATGATTCGGATTCACCTTATTTGCTTATGCAGAAACAGAACTACAAATAAATGATGGAAATAAAACAAAATTAGTTTACAGTTAAATAATGCCCATTAAATGAAATTCGAAATTAATAAATTTAATATTCGTAAATAATTCTTAAGTGTTTGAATGTTTTGGAATATTTGTGGAATTGCTTAATAAATATCTGTCTTCAAAACCAAGTACTGAGATTACAAATGCATATATAAAAGTTTTGTAATAGTGTAATAGGGAGTCGATTCTGGTGATTTCTCAATCATGTGACAAATATAAATGTGCATGCTATATAATATGCAAATGTACGAAGTCTTATGTTGCATTATGACGTCACGTCCTTCGCCTTCCTACAAGAAACATAATGAATTCAAAAATTAAACAGACGCTGAAACTCGATAATGGAGGGATCGATTTTTGTATATAAGTTATTTTAAAGAAGACTGAAATTTCAAATTACTCTTTCAAAATGCTCGCAATTTTTTTTTCCTATCACTCTCAAATTTTAGAAATTTTAATTTTCCTTTTTTATGATAAAGGTTTTTTATTTTTTTATCGTGTCTATAATAATGTGATAAAATTGTGCATGCGTTTCTCATTTAATTGCTAAATTCTTTTTATATAAAAAATACTGCTCAAATTTGTTGTATTTCCTGATATTTATGTAGCTAAACATTAAATAGTTTCTAAAATTCAGACGCAAACTCATATAATATTTTTAATGAATTCTTTAAAAATGAAGCAAAAATATTAATTAATGTATGAAAAGGATGGTAAGAAATTTTCGAAAAAAGCTTTACAACTAGGTTTTTGACTTAAGACTTTGACTTCTAAAGATGATATATATATTATCCCCCATAACCTTTAAAAATTAATTTAAACTATTCTTAGAAAAAGCAGTTTATTCTTTTTTGTGTGTGAGGGAAGGGGGTTTTTACCATCATATTTCGGCATCTAGCTTAAAATTTGGTGATTTTTTTTTTAATTTCGTATTCAGAACTTATTTTTTTTTCACTTACGTAAAAAATAAATATAATTTAAAAAAAATCGTAATCGTAATCGTAATAATATTTAGAATAAAGATACTCTAACTTTAATATTATTTTTCAAAATTATAAATAATTGAAATAAATGAAATAATAAACTGCTAAAAAGTTACCTGTCCCAACATTACACGCTCTTAACGTGTGTCAAGTGAGAACAAAATGATTTCATTCCTGATTCTCTTTCTTTTAAAATCCCTGAATTGACTGGATTTGTTATAAAATGATCTTTTTAACAGATTCTAGGCTTTTACAAGGTTTGGAAGAATTATGGTGCACTTTCTACATGGAAACTCTACCATTGCTAGAAGCTGTGTTACATTTGGTAAAAGTAAGCTAAATCAAACCTTGTTTAGCAAATCTTTAGGGGGGGGGATTGAATTAATCTCTTTTCCTAAATCCTTTAGGAAATTCTACAATATATTTTTATATTTAAACTAATTTTAACAAAAAAAAAAAAAAAAAAAAAAAAACGTCACAGTTAGCACAAAATTTAGGCATTCTAAAAGAAATCGAAAACTCTCCGCTCTTTTTTTTTTTTTAAAGAATGAATCCGGTAGTTAAACATGGACGTTACTTCTCAACATTGTCTTGTACTTTTACAATATTGCGAAACAGAAAAAAGACGTTGTAATTATCTAGTTTCATTCAATTAACTTTAAAATTACGAATTTAAAGCGTACATTTTCATTAGAATGATATTTTCGGCTTTAAAACGAATAACATTTTATTTAAATTCTTTATAATGGAATACTTTTTTTATGTTATTCATACGGTTATAAAGGCCTTTTATGCTTATATGTTATGCATATTAATTCGTATTTCATGCGTATTTTCACCTATCTGCTGTTAATACGTTGCTTTTTATAAAATAACTTAGATTTGCTTACACTTAATAACAATAATAATCTACATTAAAAAAACTGTTTTTCAAAATATCAGACGGGTAAAACTTTGGGTTTAACTGAACTAAAGTAATTATTTAGACTAACTAATTAAACGAATTGATATTTTGCTTTTTGCCATAACGTTCAATGTTGTATATTAAAGAAATACAATTTTATCGTGTACACTGGATTATATTATGGTCTTATCTATTTCAACTAGATACAGATTTAACAGAGACATTAAGTTTCACATGCAGAACTGTTTAATTTCAAAATGTGAGGCAAAAGTATGGTACTAATTATTAGCATTATTACGTATTGTATATTATTATTCAGAAAATGTATCTAACTCTTAGACTATAGTGAGTTTTCCACTTGTTTCATCTCAGTTACTCCTCATTAAAGTTTGAATGTTCGAGGAGTAATATCTGAACCTGACTTGTTGAATACACCAGATTCTGATATCCTTTCTTTCTGATATTCTTTCTCTCGGTTTCTCTGATCAAGCGTAATTCATGTTCGCCGTATTATTGTAAGAAAAGGTAATGATTTTCAGCCAACCATGTAATTTTAACTTCCAACAAAACCCAATTACCGAAGTCAATTAAGGCTGGATACTTGAATTGTCGTGTCCGCCCTTTCATACCTTATCCAATTAGATGCTACAAGTGCCAGCGCTTTGGACATTTGAGGACTGCTTTTCGAGGAAATATGGTGAGCGCTAGATGTGCTCCAGTTGGTCATTCTATTACTGATTGTCAACTAGAGCTTAAGTGTGTGAATTGTGCACAGCCTCATGAATCCGGCTCAAAAGTCTGCCCAACTTGGAAACTAGAAAAAGAAAAAGTAAGGAAAAACAGAACAGAGAAGTAAAAGTAATGAAAAACATACCCTACGCCGAAGCACGTAAACTGTGTCTGCCAGCACTGTTCCATCCTTTTCAAAAATAGTTCAACAAAACAATTTACACGGACAGATTCAAAAACTACTTGTGTATAACTTAAAATATCTGTTTCAAAACTAACTGATAATACGATATGCAATGTAACACGACCTCCGAAAAAGAAAAAAAGCTCCAACAGGGTACCAATATTCATTCTAATGGAAATTTAGCAAACCCCAAGAATGTAGATTTTCATACACATCTTAGAGCCACGAATGAAACTAATATACAAGAAACAATGCAATCAATAGCTTGATATAACTCATTGTGAGAATTGATGTTGACAGATAATTTGCTTCCTGATATTCAAGATACAGCAGAATCCGAGGATTGTATTGATTACGATCATGAAGAATCTATAGACGGAGATTTTATAGATGATCGCCATCGATGGCAGTCGTCTACCAGTTGAACAGTGCTAATTCAAAATTTTATCCTGCTTTTAAATCGAAGTTTATGAAAAAGCGAAGAAGAAAAAAACAGCTGATATTTAGTTCAGAATTTAGTTTTATTTTGATACATTGACATTTGTCGAGTGAACTTTTTCTGTCTCCTGTTGACTTTTTCGATGATGCTTTTTAATATTTGTACTACTTATTTTATATTTTTGAACATTTTAAAAATTTTCATTGTTTTGTGATACAATCTATCTTGTATTTGATTATACATCGAATTTTAAATTACCACGTTTATGTATTGTACCCTTTATTTCAACTATACCATATGTTTGGAGCAGTATGATCAAAAACGGTTTTTGGGCCAATAAACCTTACATTCACTCACTCATTCCACTTGTTTCTTTGTAGCTTCAATGGAGCATCAACGCTCATATTTAACCCTTTTACTACGGATTTTTTTAAAAAAATTATTCTATTTTCAATGAGAATAAAGACAATAAATTCCCCAAAAAATATTATTTCACCACTGATTTTTAAAACAGAGGTTGGGACGTAATAATCCTATAACCAACATATTGCTTTTTATGCATAAATTTTGATTATTAATTATTATGAAAGCATTTATATATGATATTTATTGCAAAAAGATGTCCAGTTTTTACAATTAATTAAAACTAGTGAACACACAAAAAGTCTTCAGTATAAACAATGCTTTTTGAGGAAAAATAGGCAGCGACATATAAGTGATTAAATATCTAATTTTTATACCTGTCCTGGCTCTATGATTGAGAAAAGTTATGAGCTTCAATCCTTGTGATAATCTTAAAATGTTAGTAACTCATATAATCCCGTTACAGTCAAAGGGTTGAAGGAGTCATCGTGGTTTGAATGCCAGTCTCGACTTCCAGACACAATTCCACTAATAATTCCCGTGTACGGAAGCAGCTGTCCTGCTGCTGGAGTGGTGTGGAAATATAGTGAGAAGGTTGCTAATGAAATGCGGCAGTGCATAAATTTTTCGGGATACACGATACCGTAACGATTTTCTGAAGCACCTCAAGCTAATGTCATTTCAGAAAAGAATTTTAATCAGAAAAGTAAGAAACTTTTAGTATGAACTTTATTTAAAACGTTAAATGCATCGGCAGTACTGGAGGTGCATTAAAAAGGGAATTTGTTTTCTCCCCTAGAGTATTATTATACTTATTTTCCTTACAGTTAGTAGTAGAATACTGTTACGACGAGGTAGTTGCGCAAAAGGGAGACAAAATACTGGGGAGTTTAGGCAACTTTTCAACGTCAAATCTATATGAGAAAGCATAAAAATATATTATATCCTAGTGTTGTGTGTTTCAGTAGACTGCATTATAAAAGTTACTGTTTTATTTGTACTTTCTTGTATTTATTGAATTCGTTACTTTTTTTAATTCCAATAATTAGCCTAAAGGAAGAGTATCTGTGAGAACTGTGACGCTTGCCTTGTTCAGGGATATTGTATTCTTCTCTGAAGACATAGAAGGTATATTCCCACTTTGAATTTTTATTGCTTTAAATTTTAATTATAATTTTATCATTTTTCTTTTGCATCTTGATACGATATGAAAAAAGGACCCATATGAAATTTTATATGACTATAAAATATACAAGATGCTCATAAGATTTTTTTGTATTATTTCGACATAGCTGCTTAACAAGCTCAAAAGCCAAAATCATAGAGACAGGATGTCTTAGAGAAGTTGCAAGTAAACCCTTTATCTAACGTATTTTAAAGATCGTGTTTTAAGAATACCACTTTACATATTAGTAATAAATATTTAATAGTAAAAAATAATAATAATAATAACTAACCCTATATCTATCATATCTTTCATCAACTATATCTATCATATCTTTCATCAGCCTATATCTATCATATCTTTTTTATTAGTATTCAGTTAGATTTTTCATGAATTAATTCTTCTAATTCACACTCATAAATCCTAAATTATAATGGATTTCAATCCCTGAAAATAAAAGCATTTGTAAGTACAAATCAGGAGACATAATTTCCAAAAATTATAAGTGAATAATAATAATTTTTAAAAATGATCGGATGGAATAAAATTTCCAAAAGGCAAGACTGTCAACATTTAAAAAAATCTTTTAAAAAGAAAAGATAAAAAATATCAATTAGGCAAAGCTATATTCTTACTTTTTTGTAGTATGTACTAATGACATCATTGCTTCTGCCAAATGAACTTTATAATTTTTAATGAAATAATGACGATATTGAAACTTTTCATGTCAAAATACATATTCTCGAAATAGATTTATAAAAAGCTAAATTCATGAAAAAGATATATATTCCATAAGTTTACCAATTCCATGGAAAGTGTTTATGGCTGTATCCACGGTCCACAATTATATGCGGAAGATCTTTATAGAAGAGTATGTGAGAAAGTTTTGATGAGGCCATTCCCTCTGGTTTAGTTAGTTATAATAAATTTCATCCCTAATTAGATAATTTGTAGACATGAAAAGTGGAAATATAACCATCAGCAAAACTTAAATATTCATTTAAAAAAAAAGAATCACTAACGTAAAAATCGATGTTTTATCTCCCTAAGCTCGGGAAGCTGCCCTAGGGTAACTACGGCTTTACATATATCACCAACAGAACTAAACCCATCAATGCGTACAAGATTATTTTAATCAATATTCAAATATCATATCTCAATTTCTTTCACTACTTAAATTATTTTAGGCCTTTAGCTTCTTGAAATCCCTCTCAAATATCTAACTAATTTAAATTAGCATTTCGCTTTGGAGCTATTTCCCAACAGACTTGTAATTCTGCACCGTCTTCAGTCGACGAAAACGACAAATCAACAGCAGTACTCTGTCCAAACTTCTAAGTGAAAGTGAAGAAGTTTCACCTTTCATGGCAAATTTAAAGAGCTGCAAGGGGGCTGCCGTTCGACACCCCCCTGATCCAATACTTCTATCTAGAAATCAACATACAGTCTCAACTCAGCCTTACATGGATTCACAGTATTTAATTTGGATGTTGGAAAAAGTTCAGCAGCGTGAATTCGTTTTTAATATTACAAATTGGAAAAATAAAGAAATAGTATTGCTATCCAGAGGCATTCTGAAACTTTTCGAAACCGCCGTAATAATTATTTGTTTTCCCTCTAACATTAAATATAATCTTATTTGCTTATCTTGTTAAATATAGATGCGGGATCACGAAAACATTTGGGCCAAAATAAGGGGGGAGGGCAGAAATCTTATAATCTTGACCTACATAGGACCACAAACGAAAAAAAGAATCACATTCTATTAAAAAGCAATGAAATAATATTTCATGATCAATTAAGATCACGTATTCATTCGTGATAAATTAATAAACTATACATATACTCTTAACCGACATTGTTTTTGGATAAGAAGGAAACTAACACTTTATGTGTTTATTCAAGTGTGTTTGAAAATATAAACGGTTTTCAACAGAGCATTTTTATCAATATGCTACAAAGATAAAAAAGATTAAATAATTTTCAATTCTTTTATACTGAAATTTATAATTTATTATAATAAACATTTTTGATTCATGAAATATTCTCTCAAATTTCTTTCCACAGCCATATGGAATCAAAACATTATTAAACAAATGATTAACTGATTACCAATTACTGAAAATATTGTATAAAATTACAAAATTCTAGCATATCAGGTAATGAATGTATAAGAGATAACAAAAATTTCACCTTTACCAAAAAGACAAATGTAATAAAAGTTTATTATAAATGTTGGGAGTTATAATTGCACAAAGAGAGAGAGAGAGAGAAATAGCTGCAATGCCAAGGTTTTGACGTGGACATCGAAGACCCTCAGGTTAAAAAATAGACTTCCGGTAGATTGAGTTATGTCATGAATTTAGAACTGTGGAAGTTAAACTTGATGTCGAGAATCAAATTACCTCCAGCAGGTGAGTGACGGAAGTTTGGGAAGTGAAATGTCGCCCTCTTCATCCAATCCAAAACTACGAAGTCCATTGTAAAATAGCCATTATGTTGTTTTAAAACGGGGTGCTCACCCCTTCACATACAATGGCTAGTCTGATTTGAACATCGAATTACTTAATTTTTAATCTTTAAGTAGTTTAAAGCTCAAAAATCACTTTAAAACACATCCATATTTCAAAACCTTTACATTATTATGTACCAAATAGGATGCATCATCTGATTATGAAGTTAAATAAATTCGTAGGTCAAAGGGTTAATACAATTAAACAAACAATTAAAAGGAATTTTGTATTTAACAATTGAATTTTTGAAAAAACTCTTTTGCCCCTTTTTTTTTCAGATGCTGTACATACAGAACGAGATTCCATTAGTCCTGGAATTCGGCATGCAATTCTAATTCTACAAGTAAGACAAGGAATTACGTACAATAGATGCTGTTTCAACGGCTTTGTGTCTAGTTTGTTTCAGCGCACGATCAAACAGTTATTTCTTTGCAAGATCCCTTCCAACTTTTTAAAACTGTTTTTGCCCGATTTGCATAAAATGTCTCAGTATGTTACATGAACACCCTTTTTCGATTACTTTTGGAATTACTTTTATACCTGGGGGGGATCTAATATCCTTTTGATCATATTCGAGCAAACCGAGATATTTCCCGATGATTACTTTTTTTTAATTTTTTAATTTGCACGAAATTTATGATATTAAAATAATTATCTCAAATAAAGTCGATTCATTTCCAAACCTGTATTATATATTTTTGTATATAAGTATTTAAAGTAATGTATAAAGTGTATATGAGATTTTAAAAATTCACGACCGCATCCCAATTTAAACTGCATTCGTATGACACAGTACGACTGCCTAGTCTGTCTTTGAACCTCAGACAGACGAGTGCATTTACTGTTAAGAGAGAGAAAAGAATGGTGGAGTCTCAGTGAAAAAACTCGGCTGAAATAGAAATGATTGCTGAACTAGACGTGGATCCCCCCCCTTCTACTCCCTACCGATTCAATTCAGTCACGTTATGAAGAAGCAATGCGAGCCAGATTTGGAAAACTGATTCATATCCTTCCTATCATAAATTATTTTGATATAAGGTCATTCTTAATCATACCTGCCAACTAGTAGGAATCGAGTTATAAATAGTTTTTATAGTTATAATAGTTTGATCATGGATGTCTCTTAAGGTGATTTACCTATAATAACTTTATTAATTTTTTTCAAATGTTACAACCCCAATAATTATCAAACCTAATTATTATTCAAAAGAATAAAAGGAAAGTATATTTTTCAAAATTATGTATCCTGTATCATATCTCTGGGTCCAATGAATTTATTTTTAGCATTGATATACCCAAGAAAACAAAAAGAATCCTTGATGACAACTCAAGTTGATCTTACAAAGAAAAAAACTCCACATTACTTTATTCTCCCAGTTAAATAAAACCGAGTATGATACAGTACTTGAAATTAACCCACATACTTGGACATAATTTAGTTTCCAACATTAATAATCTATATCCTGAATAATAAAACTCTGTACTGAAAATGAATGCTGTTGAATTCCATATAACTGTTTCTATAGCGAATTATGTATTAGATTATTTGCTGGCGAAGCAGACGCTCTGAGTATTTTACGGATCATCATTTATAGAGACTCGTCACTGAATTTAATAATGATTATTAGCTACATTACATTAAAAATATATTCGATTATAAACAACTAAATTTGAAAGGTTTATTGTGATCCAACATAAGGCTATATAAGCTTAATATCATCATCAGATGTAACATTTTTATTAAAGCTAAAAAAGAGAGAATTGATGCATTTAATTAAGATAACTAGACATGATCTGATAGCAAAACTGGTATTTTGGACATTTTCGTTTTGGCGAAAGCAATTTTATATGTTTTAAAGCAAGCTCCGATCGTCGATATAAATTTTAGCGTCTTAATGCTCTCATCCAAGGTAATTCAGGTTCTAACCTTAGAATTAACTTAAATCGCTCATTAGGAGCTAACGAGCGATTTGCGTTTTCCAAAGTAATATTGTATTTATTTTTAAGATAAAGGAAAGAGAACCTTGCTTCTATGCACATCTAAAGTGACCAAATGGATCTCAAAATACCTTAATTAAAAAAAAAGAAGATAATCTTTGATACAGAAAAATAAGAGCTGTAACAATTGATCGTTGTAAAATCTGCGTAGGATTAATAATTGATAATGCCGTGAAGATATAATAATGTTGGGCATTACGTGCTAATCATAATCACTCCCCTCCATGTCAGACCAATGGAGTGGAGGTATTCCATTCCTCTGTTGGTCAACGAAAAACCTGCAAGAATAGGCATGCTGTGTACTAGAATGAAATCCAACTCAATTTTCTAAACTCAATAGCCCTTTTCCAACGCACTGTCTGAGATGGATGTTCACTGAAATCGAGTGAGTTGAGAGAGTCTTGGGGTGCATGGAAGAGGATTTGCAATATTCTCTAGCAAGGAGTAATCGAGAAGGTATGAAAGTGAAATTTTTCCCATTTTGATCCATCAAGCATGAGATTTTCGTAGATCTTCTAAAGTAACAACATGTAAAACCGAGGTCCACAAATCAAGGTATAGGAATTTGTTTTTACACCATTCAAAGGTTTTTGATCCTATAGCCTTTTGCAATATTTATATTTATAGTATGTTATTTTTATATTTGAACAGCTTAGGCAAAGATTTTCCCTTCAATGCTTCTGCTATATTCTTAGATGCAGCTAATAGTCTTTGTAATTTGTACAACATTTGAATTTCAAAATTGTGGAATAAATTTTTCGTTTCTCTCCTCTCCCGCCTTTTTCAATTTTCTTTTATAGCAGAGTTAAATTACTTAATTATTATTCGTTTTTTTAAATATTGCTCTATGAAATGTAAGAAACTAATTTTTATTTCATTGTTTTTAATGATATGTTTTTAAATTTTCTTTCCAGAGTGTGAATGACACATACCCACCCTGCAAAAACAGACTGCGTTTAGAATCTCTAGCTGCTCAAATATGCAGTCCTTTCATGGGTTACTTCGGATTATATGAAAATGGCGAATTAGTGACGACATCCAATGAACCGGCATCTTTTGCGAAAAGAAGACCGAGTGGTAAGGAGTAATTAAATTTTTTGTTAAATAGTTACATGCATTATTTGAAAGATAATATGCAGTAAAAGTTTCTTTTCAACATTATTGTTAGATATGAGATTTTCTTTTCCTCAAATCTAAAAAGCTCTTTTTAACAGTTATTTCGAGTCATTTTCTCTAGTGAATTCAGAAAATATTTTCAGAATCTTCTTCTTATTTATATTTTATTTTGTAGCTGATGTCGGGCCTCGTCGTATTTCTCGTCCCTTCAGTGTTCAGCCACAGCAAATGGAAACACTCAATCAGTTATTCAAAAAAGCTATTCGACATAAAGGACAAAAGACTCTGAGAGTAGATTCTCTCAGAAAATAATGTGGTTAATTAAACGGCACAGATAGTATATCCATTTCTACCCTCAATAAAAGAAATGTATATTTATTTTGCTAATCTCTGTATTAATATGTGTGTGTGTTTTCAAAATAAATTTGTAAAAAAAAAACATTTAAAGTTTATTTTATGTCACTTTTTTCATGGCAAACAAGTAGATTGACAAAAGTCCAAAGAAGTTAATCTCTGATCTAGAAAAAGATAACTTTAGCCCACTTAGCTGTTTTTTCACTATCTATCTAAAAAGATGACACCTATTTTGGGAATATTTTCTTATTTTGATTCAAATGGAAATCCATTGAATACTTGACATCTATGTATTCGAAGTAATTTTAATATTTAATTATAATCGTTATGAATTGTTTATTTTTTGCTAACAAATATGAAAAATCGATAAATCTATGCACGTACGGCATACAGGCAAAACAGTTTAGTGGTTAAAACTACACCATGAAAGAAAGAGTCTGGATTTTAAAGTTGGAAAACAGCAGAGCTCTGCTCTGCTTCTATAATTCATCATATAATGAGTTCGGTAGAGCTTGTTTGTTCATCAAGGTTTTAAATCAGAGCATCGGCTTCCGAAAAGCTTCGTGTGTTTTCTAAATACAGTATTAATTACACAAATTAGTCAATCAAAAAAGTGAAATTTTCAAAGATGTAGAAACATTGTATTGGATTTCACATACTAATAAGTTTACTGGTAAAAATAAAGGCAAATCCTTATTCTCAAAAATATGATAAAATAATCCTTTTCCTCAAAGGAGAATTTCAGAATATTAAAATATGACTACGTAACAAAATGGGTATCTGATACGCAAGTCTGGAGTGAACATATCTTAAATAATCTCAATTTTGGAGCCTTGGTCTTTTCTTTTTCCCAAAAACCAGATTTTCTTTACAAATTTAATCTTTGCCACCTTGTACTAATAAGAAGTACTAGAACAAATTGAGATAGAACATTTGAATCCAATTCTCTTTCACGAAGGAAAGTTTTCGTATCTAGTGTATAAAAAATTTAAAATTAAAATTAATTTCAAAATAGGAAAAAAATACAAAACATTTAACACTAAACGTATGGGTTGACTTCGCCAATACATTAGAACTACCATTCTAAAACGATGATTTAATAACTCACGTTGGGTTTAGAATTAACTCTTAGCACTCTGAAAGTAATTGATGCATAAATATTTGTCAAATAAGAGGAATTGTTTATTACTCCAAAATATTAATGGATATGAATTTTTTTAAGTTTAACTTTTCGGAAAATTAATCTAGATATTTTTTACTACTTTTAAGTACTTTTACAAGTAAAAACTTAAGAAAATACTTAAAACGATAAAATGATGCCCTGCCTTGAATGGTGCTTGAGAGGAGACATCGGAGTGCTAAGGGTTAAACATCATTACAAAGTTTGCCAAGGCTGTTTATTGATAAGTCATTCAGCCAACTGCAACAAATATCAAACCCTATGAAGCATGAAGAAATACAGACGTTAAAAATATTAAATTTATAAAATATTGACTTTTACTTGAATAAGTTCGAGAAATGGCAATTTTAGTGCAAAACACGCGCACGCACATGCATACAAAATTAAAGAAACCTGAAGGTACAACAACAAAAATCTCAAAGCATAAGGGAAGTGGCGAAACCAGTAGGTAATCACCTATCAAACCAATGAATCTGGTCACCACAAAACGTCAATCATCCTTTTTCCTATTTTAATACGAGTTACCGTTCTTTCAGAAAAAAAATACAAGATTTGGTTTTGTGTAATTAATCAATAATTACAGATATGTAGTATCTTGGATTAGAAAATGTTCAATTTTAACGATGAGCAGCAGTGTAGCAAAGAATGAACGCTATTTTAGCGATCATCAAGTTTCTTAAAGTAAAACAATTTCTTCTAAGTGTGAAAGCAATGCAATTCATCAAAACGAACAGTGTAGAAGCAAAGGCCACACCGCATGAGTAGGAGCCGTAAGATATGAGACACATATTTGACCACAAAAAAAATGCTTAACACTTTGTACAGTTTATATTTAGTTAAAAATTTTATAAAACGATAGGCAATTTTGAATTCTACGTGAACATATTTAACACAAATGCACTTTTTAAGCAGTTACTTTTCATTAAAGGTCAATTATTTTAGCAAACTATTACACTTTCACTAAGAGATTGTATTTATAATTTCCACAGCAAATAAACAAAACTTAGCATTAATTTATCGAAAGATATTTTATTTCCAGTACAATGAAGCAATGCACAGTTTTATTTTTTATAGTAGAGTTTTATTGGCCAAGTACAAAATATTTACTCCAATGTAGATTTTCTATTAGCACTGTAAAAAGTTTAATTAGAATCAATGAGATTAAACGGGGAGGTTTTTTTTTGTTGTTCAACGTTTTCCAGGGTAATTCACTGACATATCGAATCTCATAAATGTGTATATGTGTATCATGGAACAAAGTATAAAAAAGGTAAAGGGAGAAACTTTATTGATTCCATCAAAAGAGATTTAGTAGATTATCCTGGAAAATAATAGCAATAATCTATTCTGAGTAGCAATTTTTCATTCTGTCCATCTTAAGTCGAAAATAATATGATCATCTAGTCGACAAAATTAAACTATATCTATTATTAGTTATAAATTAGTCATTGAAAAGCTTTATGCGTGTCTTTAAGGCAAACAAGTAGGTTCTCCCCAAATTAACTTTGGAAATTTGAGAGTGTAACCGTAACTGCTCCTCGGCCCTCTATCGGCCGTTACCATGAACAATCAGTCCATATCTTGGAAGCGAACGTAAAACATGATGTAATCCCCGAGTATTATTTTTATGCATATATGTTAAATGTTATTGTCCTAAATAGTTTTGTCCCCTTGTAAATCATGTCCTTTAATGTCATTAAATGTATAATAAATAAATTGGCATGATTTGTTAATTTTAATTGTCTACTCTGACATAATTAGAATTTTGGCGTCCTTTCGGTCACAATAATTTGGCAGCCCAACATTCGGCCCTAACCAATATTAAACACTTGAAACATCAATGTTTACATTCCAACACAGGGACTCGCTTTCTTTTTCAGCTTTTTAGTGACGCACCCTTGATAACTAGGTTATGATGAAGAGAAACCAGCTAAAATTCTTCGCCCCGAAGAATGAAGAATACCAGATAAGCTTTGTTATTGTTTTATAAATCTTATTGGTAATAGTTTGTAATTTAATTCCGTTACTGTCTACGAATTAATTTACCAAAAAAGGTTTGATTTAATCAAAGTAGATGATTTGTTTTTAAACATGTTTCTGTTCTTCACCCGAAGAAAACCGAAAGTGTCAGATTTGTTGTATTAAATCTTATTAATGATAGTTGAAATTTAATTCCATCAAACCTGATGAATTAATTTATTTGAAAATAGCACACAGAGTTTTGTTGCTATTAGAATGTAACTGATAATTGTGTTAATTAATCTTTAATGTCAATCCAGACGAATTAAAAAACGAAAGTTGTAAATAAAAGTCTGTGTGGATACTTTTATATTTCAGTTCTTGAGTAAATTGATAAGTTTTGCTTTTGAAATGCTGAATATTCCTTGAAAATCTTCACATGTTATAGCTTTTATAGAAATGTAAAAGAAATAAAGCGCGTAGAACTAGAGTTATTTTGATAGGAGTAAGGATTGAAAGTCCAGACGGGAAAAACCGCAGAGTAAGCATAAATCGGAATGATTTAACACCAGTCTCTTCCTGTCTGAATAGCTATTAGATGAAGCGAATATTATTATTCTTTCTTTTGAATAACTTTCATTTTTGTTGAGTTGGTATTTATTCACAAAAATATTAGGCATTTCAGAGCGTAAAATTATGATAGAACTTTTCTTTCTTTGAATCTAATTATTCTTTTATTTATTCATATATAAAGAAGTATTAAACCAGAGTTTCCCAAACTTTTTTGTGTCGTAGACCCCTTGCCATGTTTTTCCGTATTGAATAGACCCCCTACTTACCTGATATTGATTTCCTGTAAATTTCTAACTGTAGTGAAGTTTACTGTTAAAAACTTAAAGTAAAAACACATGTTAATTTATACATTTATTAATTGAATTTAAATTTATACGACTCAAAATAAAATTTCGTATCTGTTATGTAAAATCTATGTAACATGAAATAAACATAAAATAAACTAACATAAGCAAAAAGTCAATATTTTTAATGAGAAGGATGAGCCTGATGCTTTAACAATAAATTATCAACATTTGGCGTCAATTTTGTAAGGGTTAATCTTAAATCTCCTCGGCTAATGATGTCCAGTCTGTTTCTTTTATTCGTTAAGAGATTAGTAACAGCGCTAAACCCCTTTTCCACTAGGTATGACGATGGAAAGGAGATTAAAAATTTCCTCGCTATATTCCATAATACGGGATAAGTAACGGGTATGTTGCAAAGAAGCCAGAATTGCTGATATCCGTTTTTAAACTGAACCTTAAGTTCTTCGTTTGTACTTAGTTCTGTCGGTTCCTCTTGTATTATGACATTCGTTTCTTCTATGTCACCATATGGATTAATTATCCATGGTGGTATAACCATAGTCAAAATATCCTCAAACCTAGATTCAAAATCTGAATGGATGGCATTTAAATGTTGAACGTAAGTTAAAACGTCGTCTTCCTGGCAGCTTGTCTGTGACAAATTAGGGAACTGAGAAAATTCACCCCGTCCAATATTTTGCTTCATTAGTTTAACTTTGGCAAGAAACGCTGATAAGATGGACTTTGTTTTAATCAAATTTAAACTGTCGCCTTGTAATTGCAAATTAACCATATTAAATTTTGTAAACAAATCTGTTAAATAGGCAATGTCTGTTTTCCTCTTCATTAAATTTTCTTTTAAAATTTTATCTTTAGTATCCAGAAATTCTAAAATAGTCTCAAAAAGTGCAAAAAATCTTGTCAAACATGAGCCTTTCGACAGCCAGCGTACTTCAGTGTGAAGGAGTAATTGATGAAAGTTTTCGTCATTTCCTTCACACAACTGCACAAATAACCGCGTATTCAACGCGTTGCTTCAGATTCGATTTACTGCATCAATGACAAAATGAAGTGATTCATGCAATCTAACACTCAAATTTTTAGCAACTAAATGTTGTCGATGGATGACGCAATGTATTGCTAACACCCCTGACACATTTTGTTTTAAATAGCTTATAAATCCACAATAACGTCCAACCATGGCAGGAGCTCCATCTGTAGCTACTGATATTATATTTGATAAAGGCTTTTTCAATGAAATAATCCTTCAAAACATGGAATACTGATTCACCTTTAGTGTCGGTTATCAAAGCTCTTGCGAAGAGCAGTTCTTCGTGGATTTCTTGATTCATAATAAAACGAACATATGCCAATAATAATGCTGTATTATCAGGTAAAGTTGACTCGTCCAGTTGTATAGAGAAATGGGTCGTTTGCAAATAATTACATAAGAAGCTTTCAATATCAGAACCCATTTTATCAATACGTCTTTCAACAGTATTGTTGCTTAAGGAAATTCTTTTAATGATATCAGATGCAGGTTTGTGTAAAACAGTTTTTAAAACCTCTTCAACGGCTGGCAAAATTAACTTCTCTCCGATAGTATGCGGTTTTCCGGATTTTGCTATAAGTAACGAAATATTGTAAGACGCCCGCAAACCATCATCATTTCTTTGTGACGTCGAAGCAAACATTCTGTCCAGTGTAGGTCTCTTTTGAAGTTCATCTTTGAGTGTTTGAAAGTATTTCAAATCTTTCTCTGTTTTATCAGGGTGGCATCTTCTCAGATGATCTTGCAGTTTAGATGGTTTCATAGCGTCATTGTTCAAAACTTTGTTGCATAAAAGGCACATAGGCAATTTTTTGTCCGCCAATGATGGAATGAAGCCAAATTTCAAATAATCAACACTGTACTGTCTATATTTCTTTTTAGATTCGGACATGACATCAGTCATCTATGGGCAAAATAAAATTATTTAAATAAGCTTACAGCTTACACAATTTTATAAACATATATAAAAAAATTTTTACTTCATAGGTACTTTTATGAATAATGTAAATGTTTTGATATTATAAGATAGTATGATGTGAGTAAATAGGTACTATCAGTGTATCCGTTGAGATTTACTATCGTGGATCCCTATTTTCATTTCATGGACCCCCAAATTTTTTTTCGCTGACGTAGACCCCTTGCAGGTTGTCAAAGACCCCTAGGGGTCGATGTAGACCACTTTGGGAATCACTGTATTAAATAGTAATTTTACAGTGTTATAAAACTTGTATGTGTTCAATAAAAACAAAGTATTTGTGAATATGAAAAAATATTTATTATATATGAATGATTGATATTTTGAAAATACAGTAATAGAAAGAACTGTTTTATTCTTTGATAAATTGCTTATATATTGTTTTACTAAGGAAGGATATTCATAATAATTGTTGAAATTGATTTCATAAAATTATTTTGTGTTGAATATCATAAGATAAAAAAAATTGCTGAAAAGGAGTATTGTTTTGATGACTCATTTCCGGTAATTCTGAAATAAGAATGTTATTTTTATGGTTAAGAATTTTTTAAGATAATTATTCAGCATTTAACTCAAATTTAATAATTCAAATTGTTCACTGTATTTACTTCTCTTTTATTAATTATATATATATTCTTGCATTCAAAATTAATAATTGAATTATATTTAGAATTTAATTTATGTCTTTATGCGATGCTTACATCTAAAAACATAAACGCATAAAGTTATTTTGAACATAAATATATTTTTCTATAGTTGAAAATTTATATTATTTCCTACTTGATTATAATTTTTGTATTTCTTGAAAAAAAATGAAGGTTTGAATAATTTATATTCTGATAATTTTATTGATTTTTTTTGTATATTCAAAAAAAAAAAAAAAATAGTAGGTGTGTAACTGTTTCTTCATAGTCAAATTTTCTTGTTTAACTTCGTAGTTCATTTTAATAATTTAGTAGGAATAATGGCATTTCTATCTAAAGGGAAAAAAATTGACCTCTATAATTTGGCAGTGGAATTAGGCCTAGATATAACACCTCAAGATAAAATAATTGATTTACATGATAAAATAACTAAATCTGCATTCTTTACGGATAACAAACAATTTGTGACTGATACATTCAACAACATTGTTGATGAACGGAAAAGGTTAGAAGAAGTTGAAGCAAAGACATTGGAAACAGTAAAACTAGCTGAGGAAAGAGCATTTGAACTTGAAAAGCTTAAGCTCCAAAATCTGTAAAATCCTAATTAAATTGAGTCTTCTCCAAAGCGATTTCACTTACAAACAGTCTTGCCAACGTTTCGCCCTGAAACAGATGACAAGTCATTATTTTTTAACTATGTTTGAAAGACAGATGAAGCTTTTGAATATATCTGATGACTACTGGGTATCTTATTTAATTGGTGTACTTCCAAGTGATATAAGTAAATAAATAGCCAGAGAACCTGAAGAAATGTTTAAGAACTACACCCATATCCGTACAATATTATTACAAAGATTTATGCAGACAGCCGAACGTTTCAGAATTCTTTTTAGTCGACATCAGAAACGTGATCATTCCACTTGGAAAGATTTCTTTTTCGAGCTTTGAACTTACTTGGAAGGTTGGCTCAATTAACTGGAAATTAACTCATTCGAAAAATTAAAAGATCTAATCCTTGCTGATCAAATTAAGAAAAATTGTCCTGCGGAATATAAAAATCATCATTTAGATAGTTGGGAAACACTTAATGATCCTGGCCTGTTAGCTGAAAAACTGGATTCTTATGACAATATAAAGTCGCCTAATCAAAAATTAGTAAAGCCTCTGAAATCGCAAGAATTCTGTAAATCAAAATTTTCTAGAAATACCAGTGGGCAGAGCTTCAAGAAAACCCGATTCACGAAATTTGAGAAAGATCCTTCGCGTGCTCACACCAATGTTATTTCTAATTCAAACAATAGGTCATCACGACATGTGGAACGTTCTGTTTATTGTTATGGTTGTGGTAATCCCGGATATATAAAATCGAAATGTCCAAATTGTTCTTCAAAGAAAAACAATGATCAAGTTAATGCAATACATATTTTTACTTGTTTTACCTCTCCAGTAGCCTTACTTCCCATTGAAATATATGAAGCTACAGGAACAGTTTGCGCTGACACAGGAGCCAGTCAGTTAGTTGGTGGAGAACTGATGTTTAATTTTTTAAAGAAGCGTGGATAGAAGTTCACAGAAATTGACCTTGCTATCTGTTTGGCAGATGGTCAACAACCGACATCAGTTGTTTTAAAAACTACAGTGCCGATCAAAGTGCTTGGTCGAACTTTTCACACTGATTTAAATTTTCTGCCGCATGCTAAAGGTAATCGTACTCTCCTTGGAGTTGACTTTTTGAAGAAATCAGGAATTGTGATGGATATGAAAAATAGTTTCTGGTATTTTGGTGATAACCGAACTGTAGAATACCTTTTGCTAAAGATATTCCCTTACCTAGAAATAATAGTCCTGTCGAAAAGATTAGTTGTTCTTGTCCGATGAATTCAGTCACTGGTGATAGCTCAGTGCAAAACAATTTTGTCGTTCCTGAAACTAATAGTCTTTGTTTACGCCCAGAAGAAGGTAAACATTTGACAACCAAGCAACGTGACAGCCTTAACTCGTTGCTAAAAGAATTTGAGCCATGCTTTTATCCAGGGGGAGACCCCACTACTTTCACTGAGCATCGTATACAAACTGGAAATAATTTACCTGTTTCTGAGCCTTCATATCGAATGACTCCTGCGAAGAAGGAACTGTTAAAAGTGGAGTTAGAATCCTTACTAGCCGAGAGTATCATTGAGGAATGCGAGAATTCTAACGCAAGTCCTGTTGTATTGGTTCCAAAACCAAATGGTTCTGTTCGTTTGTGCATTGATTACAGGACGTTGAATGCCACAACAATTCCTGACACTTATTCTCTGCCTAGAATGGATGATTTATTGAATGAGGCTAAATCAATTAAGTATTGTCCACAATAGATTTGAGAGCTGGTTACAACCCAGTGAAAGTTTATGAAGCATATCAAGAAAAACTGCTTTTATTTGTCCTTTCGGCACATACAAATTCTTGCAGATGCCGTTTGGTTTGCGAAATGCTCCCGCAACATTCCAACGCCTTATAGATAAGTTCAGATCTGGACTAAAGGATGTTTTTGCCCTCTCATATCTTGATGACATTATTGTTTTATCTGAAAGTTTTGATAAACATTTGTCAGACTTAAGACAAGTATTTGATAGACTCTCTCTGTTTAAACTTACTGCCAACCGGAAAAAATGCAATTTTGCTTGTAACAAAGTGAAGTATCTTGGACATTATATTACTGAACAAGGAATTGAAGTCGTTCCTGAAAAAGTGGTAGTTGTGCAGAAAATTCCTGAACCAACTTGCATTAAAGAAGTACAGTCATTTTTACAGACTTGTTCATAGTTCAGAAGATATGTTCCACATTTTTCAGAAGTAGCGAGACCACTCAGCAATCTCACAAAAAAGAATAAATCCTGGACTTGGAGAGAACCTGAAAAGAAGGCATTTGAAGAATTAAAGAAGAGGTTGATTTCACCACCCGTGTTATCACAACCTGATGGAAGCAAGCCTTTCATAATTAGAACTGATGCAAGTAATTATGCTCTAGGTGCCGTTCTTATCCAAGGAGAAAGCCCAGAAGAACACGTCATTGAGTATGCAAGTCGATTACTAAGTTCTGCGGAAAAGAACTATTCGACAACAGAAAGGGAAGCTCTTGCTGTTGTATAAGCTTTGGAAAAATTTCGTGGGTACGTGGAGAACCAAGAAATAATCATCGCAACGGACCACCAACCCTTGAAGTGGTTTATGAGCATAAAATCGCCATCCGGTCGACTAGCTCGGTGAGCTCTGCAAATTCAATTTTTTTCACCCGAGAATTCACTATACGTCTGGAAAGTCCAACGTTGTCGCAGACCTCCTGTATAGACCAACTCATAAAAAAAAGAGTTTGTGTGCGACCTCAACACTATATCTATTGACCTACCATCTCGAAGATCTAAAGACATCCACGATGAACAGATGAAAGATGAGGATGTAAGAAAAATTATTGATTGTTTTGAAAGTGGAAGGAAAGATGAAGACTATATCAATTGGACAAGTACAGGATATCTCATGAATCAGGGCATCCTTCATCGATATTCGCCAGACACTGAATCTGAGGAGGCATAGCTTGTTGTTCCTTGTCATGAAAGAGAACGAGTATTAGAGTAATATCACGATTCACCCACTGCAGGACATAGTGGAGCTGAAGGAACGTACTTCAAGATTGCTTCTCGATTCTACTTTCCTGGAATGAGAAAATTTATTACCGAATATGTAAAAAATTGTGCTGAATGCAACCGGTACAAACCAAGTAATCAAAAACCTGCTGGATTATTGAGAACGCCCATTTATGCTCAAAGATTTGAAACTTTGCCCATAGACCTTTTTGGCCCTTTACTAGAAACTCAAACTGGAAAGAAATGGATATTTTTTATAGAGGATACCAGTACAAAGTGGTTAGAGCTCTTCGCTTTAGAAAATGCTACTGCACGAAACTGTGCGAAAATCTTAATGGAAGAAGTTTTCCTTCGCTATGGACTACCACGAAGACTAATTTCTGTCAACGGTAGCCAATTCGCAAGTGCGGTAATGCAGCAAATCTGTAATTTCCTTGGTATCAAACAAGAATTAATTCCACTTTATCATTCTCAAGCGAATCCATCAGAAAGGAAAAATCTAAAAAATCTAAAGCCCAAACTAGCTATACTAGTAGGTGATGCTCACGATACCTGGGAAGAAAAGTTGGCAATGATCCGATTTGCCATGAACACTTCAAAATGTGATACTACTGGTCACACTGCTGCATATTTACAATTCGGACGTGATTAAAAAACAACAGACGATGTAAACCAGGATTTAAGAAGTCTCATTGAAAACGACAATTTTGCAGCAGAGATAACGCCTTACTTGAAACAATTTGCCTGTTTGACACCCCAAATTAGAGAGCGAGTAGAACTAAAACAGGATTAAAGAAAGAAATATTTTGATAAAAATAGAAGACAAGTGTACTATCAGCCTGGTGACAAGGTTTGGGTGAATTCACATCCTATAAGCAGTAAAAGCAACAAAAGAAGCAAGAAGTTTTTCCGAAAAAGAGAAGGCCCTTATCTAGTAATCACAAACAGATCTCCTACCACTTATGACCTTGCTGATCCCAGTACACCAGATCAAATTCTTGGAACTTACCATACCAATACGCTGAAACTTTATGAACTGCCTCCAGAAAGGAACACAACTCCCGTAGTTCCTCTCAAGAGAAGAGGTAGACCTAAGAAGTACAGTGCTGACTCTTCGCCGAGACGTTGTATGAGCCAGAGGGGAAGTCTGTAACCGTAACTGTTCCTCGGCCCTCTATCGGCCGTAACTATGAACAATCAATCCATGTCTTGGAAGCGAACGTAAAGCATGATGTAATCCCCGAGTATTATTTTTATGCATATATGTTAAATGTTATTGTCCTAAATAGTTTTGTCCCCTTGTAAATCATGTCCTTTAATGTCATTAAATGTATTTTTAACTAAATTGGCATGATTTTTTAATTTTAATTGTCTACTCTGACATAATTAGAATTTTGGCGCCCTTTTGGTCTCAGAAACAGAATAAGAAATACAAACAATAAAGGCTACAAAAAACTTATCTTTCCCTGAGGCTAGAAAAGTTGTAATGAATAAAATGTCCAAGGGAAAAAGAGAAATCTGAGAGTGGCTTACAAGCGACAGTACCCGTTATTCTTAGAATTATCGGATAGTTGAACTGCATATTACTGAAATTTATCGGAACGGTAATTTCGCCCTTTCCTGTGAATCACAGGAAAGGGCGAAATTACCGAATAATGTTATTGACCTTGACTTTCCAATATTATTCATTTTGAATTAGGGATGACGAATATTTTCAGAACGGTTATTACGTCACCAATATCAGAAAGTCACAGATACCAGTGATCAATACTTTTCATTGAGAGGTG
>JAPMOQ010049656.1:503886-625219 GCA_026543055.1 Argiope trifasciata | reverse complement strand
TGTACTAAACTGTATTACAAATGTATAAGGCAGCTGTTGCTAAATTTGTATGTGCTTATAGTAAAGGACAATTTAAAGATTTAATAAAAATGTAACTTTCAATGCAATGCATACATGCAATGTACATAAATTTTTAATGAATAATTTAGATATTGATGTAAAAAATATGTATTTTCCATACTTGTTCACCAGCTGTTGAAATGAAAATAATTCTCATTGACAAGTAAAAAAATCAAAAACAATGACATGGAAATGTATAATAATTAAAATTTCTTGTGCAAACATAAAAAAATTTTGATTGATATAAATAGAAAATTGTCTTTCCGTGAAATTTGGAATATATAGTTTGTTATTATTACAATACTTAATTTTACATATTTGTGTGTGTATGTAATATTCCTATTAGATGTTTATCTTTAAATGTTGAATCAGAAATACTATTTTTTACAAAAAGTAAGGAAGACATTTAATTTCTGCTACTCTTGCATTTCATTTCTTCATCAGTTGAAAAAGTTATTTAAACTTTAGTTTATTAAATTGTAAGTTCTTTCACCTTGAGTTTTTCAAAGTATATCTTGTGCACTCTTTTTTTTTAATCCAAAAGAAGTATATTTCTTAGTCATTTTAATATTTAATTTCAGAAAATAAGTGAATCTTGGAAGAGTGGCATTTGGAAACGCTGGAGAACAAAATAGATAATTCAATATTAATTAATTTCAATATTAATTGATCCATCTCTAAAAATTTTTGTATCATTTCAAAATAGGAGGTTTATTTAGTAAATAGGATTGTATTGTCTATCAATGAAACATTTACTATTTGTACTAACTCTAGCAGGATGAGAATGTTATTTCAGAACTTTTTTTTTTGTTTTAAAATTTTGAGTATCCATGCTAATTTATATTCATGCTTAAGGAGAACAATGTTATTCATTTTTTGAAATTGTGTTATGATTATTATTTTTGGATATTGAATTGGATCTTTTTTTAACTTCTTATTCGAGAATAACTAGATTGATTTAGATTTTCTAATCTTAAAAATTCTATTTCTATTATTATTTTAATATTTGAAAATTTTCTAATTACTATGATCTAAGTAATCTTATGTGAGTAATTATAAATATTGTAACCGTAACTGTTTCCTCGACCCTCTATCGGCCGTTGCCATGAACAATCAGTCCATGTCTTGGAAGCAAACGTAAAACATGATGTAATCCCCGAGTATTATTTTAATGTATATATGTTAAATGTTATTGTCCTAAATAGTTTTGTCCCCTTGTAAATCATGTCCTTTAATGTCATTAAATGTATTTTTAACTAAATTGTCATGATTTATTAATTTTAATAGTCTACCCTGACAGAATTAGAATTTTGGCGCCCTTTCGGTCGCAATATATATTTATATATAATGTAATGTAAATAGTTTCTGAGATTTAGAGTCTTGAAGAAATATTGCAGTTGTCAATAAAAACCCATTACTCCATTTTTAGTTAATTAGATTGATTCAAGAGGAAACTTAAATAGGGTTTTCTATATTACTTTCATCTAAGTCTGAACCATAATCATTGGAGAGAAATGCAGTACTATTTCATCATTATGAATATTAGGCAAAAAGAGGATGAAAAAGCAAATTTATGATGTTATAAAAAGTTTAGAAAGGGGTGTACCCATCTTTGGAAGTGACTTTGGAACTAAAACTGAAGAATTGCTTGAGTATTAGTTTAAGATAGGTAAATTTACCATTATTATATACCAGTAGGTACGCGAAACACAACTGAAAAACGTTTTTAAGTTTTAATTTAATTTGGTAGTAAATAATTTTATGAATGCAGTCAAAATGAGTTTATTTGTATGTATGGGATAATTTCAAATTAGCTATATTTTAAAAATAGTTTTCTTAGTATTCAAACTCTGGCTTTATTGTTATTTTAACTTCTAATGTACATAAGCTATTCATTTTCTCAAGGAATCCAAACACTGAATTAAAATATTCTTTTCTGGAACTACATAGGCATAGAATATTTTTTCATGTTTGATTTTTGTGTGTGTTCCTATTTGATTTACTATATTGATCTCAACTTGACTTGGAAGAAAAAAAAAAAAAAAAAAAAACTTGACAACACCTAAAAATTGGATTTTTTTTTGATGTAATGAAGAATAAACAACATTAAAAAAAATTCAAGGACTGCTTCTTCTAACCTTGTTTTACATATATATTTATAATCTGTGTTATTTTGAACTGAGGCTGATTTCTTCTCTTTCAGAAATATTTGATAAAAAGTGTATATATTTGAACTCATCATGCGTTTCAACTCTAAAGAATTAATTGCAGTTGCTACTCAGCCTTCATACAAATTTGATAAAGAAGGCATTTTATTTGTCAAAGAAAAGCATGACAGTTTATTTAGAAGAAATGATGGTAATTTTTTTAATTATCTGATTAGTATATAGCATTTTTTTAACCTTTTGAATCTAGTTTCTGTTTTATTTGAATTCTATACTAAATTCAAAATTAATGGTAGAATGTAAAATTTATTCAAACTATAGTATTCACTTTTTTAATGCCCCTTGAAAAAATAGTGATATGGAATTCTTATTAAAATCTCAGTTAGTTAATAGAGATGCAAGTTTTTGAAAATTATGTGATAAATTATATTTTATATTGGTATGCATAATTATCTATACTGTAGAAGATTAGTCTTTTTGTCTATATTTTGTTGTCATTTATTAATAAGTGAACTTAGCTTTTAGATTAAATCATTATCTGTTTTAGTAATCTGTCTGTCTATGTATACACAAATATAACAATATCTGTGTATATCTTGTCAAAAATAAAATAATAAAAAAATGTTTAGACAAAATAACTATGTTTAAAAGAGTCTGGAAAAAAGGAATTTCACAATTAACTGGTGCTGTAAAAGGCAATTTTTTTTTCATCAAAATTTTATTATGTCTAATTTTTATTAATATTCCTTTTTAAAGGGATATGTGAGAAGGAAATTGACTTAAATGTCATTCTGTCCTCATGCAGCTCGAAAGAATTTGCCATGTATATTTCAAGATTTTGGTATAGATATTTCCTAAGATAATTAGCAATAATCCAGAAAAGCTTTTAAAATCATTTATTGTAGTCTTGGTATTATTTTTTTAATGGTCAAGTGCAATGACTGATACTTTGTTAGTGAAGATTTAGACTATTGCAGCTCATGACCATTTTCTGAACATTCTGCACATAGCAAGAATAAATATGAAATCTTAAAAGAAGATGCTAGATTGCTTGCTGGATATTTTATAACTTCAAAATGGGAAGTATCCATGAATAGGAAAGTAATATATAATAAATGGTTGATTAGATATTTTGAAGAAGCTTGCAAAGCTCATCTGAACCAAAGAACTTTTCAGAGAAAGAACTTTTATGAAATCTGCTTTGCCAATCATGGTTTGTGTCAAGGATCAAAGTTTAATTTCACTATTTTGCACTTTTCATTTTTTGCATTAATATTTATGGTAATTCAGGCTGTAATTTATATATTGATAACTTTATTGGTTTCAAAGAATTCACGTATTTCTGTTATCATATGCGATACTTTAACTATACATTCATAATTCCTATATGTGTTAAATAAAAAACGTGTTTAAGAGATTTTTTCAAAATGCTACAGTTAACTTTGAAAATCTTCAAACCTCTTCATTTGTTGCTTCGTTAATAAGAAAGGTTTTGTAGATCCCATGCTATAAGTTTTTTTTTATTGAATATTTTATTTGAGACTACTCAGATCAGGTGTTATTAATTTCAAGTCCATAATTCAAGGCACTATCTTTAACTTATTTTTCTTACATTTTTTGCACAGAATTGCTGTTTTCCTGTAAAACATTCTACCTAAATTATTAAGACTTTCACCATTTTAATATGACTTACAGTTATCTTATAAATATTATGCCTAATGCTTGACTTTCCTGTTTTCTCCTTTCTGTTACTATGTTGTTGTCGTGTCCGTGTTTTTCACGGAAAGGGGGGGGGGGGGCAGTAGCTTCTGAGGGTAAGGACCCCTGAGCACCCAGAGGGCAGAAGTCCGACTTCTAGCTCACACACACGACACAACCCTTTTTAGGGGGTGATCGAATTCATTCATACACTCATTCATCCATCAGCTAGTCGGAATTTAGATCCAAATCAGAGACCGACTCATCCCTGATTCAGTACTCTCAAAGGTATCGTTTTGTTATGGGAACTTGGAGGACTTTGCAGTCTCGACATATTTAACGTGCCCCAACTGCCATTAGCCAACACAGCGGTTTTTGGCCGAGACGAGAACAGAACCCGCGATCTTTCGGTTACGAGACTGACGCTCTACCAACCAGGCTACCGCGGTCCTTTTCTATTACTATAAATATCCTTTTTACAAGAAATAAAAATTTTGTATATGCTGCACTTACTAATGACTTGACAACAATGTAAAGACACCTTTTTATTTACCAATGAATTAATTTTGTATTTGTGAAATGATTAAATAATGACAAAAGTAATGCCTTTACAATGATATTATTTATATTTTCTGTTAATTTTAAATTTGTTACTCTAAAAGGAGATTTGAATAATTCAAAATTTTCTCTGTTTATACTGTAAAGTTGTTCAGATAATGTTCCCACACAGTTTTGTGAATTACATCCTCTTTTTTTTCAGTATTTTTACAACGATGGTGCAGACTTAGGGGGAATTTATTATTTTATTATAAAACGAAGGACCAAGTAAGTATTGAGGAATCAACCTTTTCTTACTTCAAAGTTATTTCCAAATAATTGTTTTGGAAGTTAAACTTCTAACTTTTAAAACTGAATTTTTTGATTTTTCGGACTTATAATTATTTGTAAACATTCTTGGTTTTTTTTAAAAAAGTTTTCTTTAATTTTAAATTTTTTTCCATGTATTTGGAAATGTCTTATTTATTCTTATTTACATTTGTACCTAAAATATCTAGCAAATGTTCTTTTAGCATTTTAACATATATTAACAGTTTATAATCTAAAAGTTAATGATAAAACTTGCTAAAGATCTTTAAAAAAAGAACACAATAAGTTTATTTTAGTTAGTATGATTTAATTTATTGAAAAACTCCAGGTACAGATTTTCGAAGTATTTTAAATCCTGTTATGATGCAGATAAAAAAATACTTGCTTCTCCTTTTCATCTGTGATATTGCTAAATTTTAAAGAATGTAATATTTTTAGTTGATTGTTTAGATTCATTTTTAATTTAAAAATTTCATATTTTTCATCTAGTATTCTGAGCCTGCTGGAGTATTTGTGTTAGAAGATTATCATGTTCGCTTAGATGAAAGTTCTGAAGTACCATATTGCTTTAGTTTAAGTGAGTATTTATTCAGTAACCAATGATTTAGTTCTGACAACTGTGATATGTATATATTTTTCATGAATATTAATAATTCTTGTTAAAGGAAAGATAATATTTATGATTTGTTTTCTCTTTTGTATATAGTTGTAATTATTTTATGTTATTTAAAATTCTTTTGAGTTTGTAATTTTTTAATATAAGTCGCAAATTTGTCATATGACAGAAGTTATTAAAACTGAATTCAATCTAACGATTTTTATATTAAGTGGCTTTATGAATAAAATCAAAATTTATTCTGATTACTTTATAGTAATGAAACTAAAACTAAGGAATGAAAAACTGATTCATCGAAACATTACTGACAGAGTTGCATATACAATCTATCCCCTCTTTCACCTTTTAATTTCAGAGCAATGTCATTTATATTTGTAAAAATATTAATTAAATATATTTAAATGGCTTTGTCTGATGTAATGAGATGGTTTGCAATACTGCATTTCTCATTTTTCATCCAATGTTTGAAATTATACATTTTTATAACAATTTTTCAAGAATCATACATTTAAGGATTAATGCTAAGAACATAATTGCCAATTGCAGCTTTTAAAATCGTATGTTTTATAATGTATATTAAAGGATCATTTTTTCTTTTTACTGAAAGTTTTTTCCATCAACTGCTACACACATTTGGATTTCAATTCCTGCTCACTTTAGGAACATGCCATATGGGGCACTAATGCTATCATTAGTTATATGCTTTTGAAGGTCCCTTAGTTATGGCTAATGAGCTGTATACAACTGCTGTTTGAAATGACTTCATTGAAATAAGTTCAGTGAAGTTAGGTCAGTTGAGAATGGAAGCCATTCTATGTCACCATTATCTAGTGACTAATATCTGATGAAACAAATGCAATTTTTAGTTTTTCTTCTGAGCTTTAATATACTAATTTTTTTTAAAGTTCTAAATTAATAATACCGTACAACTTTTTTTTATCAATCTTTTTGCCATATTTCAAACCATTTTTAAAAATATATTATTTAACAGTGGTTTCAGTTATTTCGGGAAATTCTATGAAATAATTGAAATTAAACACTTCTGCAATTACGTATATATAATATAACATTTTATTTTTCAGTTTTTAAACATGATGAAACTGGTCAGCAACTTGGAGCACATACAGAGTGTGATAGAGACTCATGGATTCAATCGCTGCACATGGCAAGTTTTGAATACATGCAGTCGCAGCTTTCTTCTTTACAAGCAAAGTTGGTAGAAATAAAAGCAGTAAATGGTAATGATTCAACAGTTTTGTCTAGTAAACGCCAAAGAAGTTTTACAACTGGTTCAAGTAGGTTTTAATTTGTTTTAAATAAATTTCTTATATGTTACTATTTATTAAGGCTTCAATCTATGTACTGAAATAGTGTTGCATGTGCAGATAATTTGAGGAAACAAAAATACTTCAGTTGATTTTGATACCTTGGTGCAATTCTTCGCCCTTTAAATAGGTCCTTGCTTTAAATGTGGTGAGAATTTAAGAAAATGTATATTGCTTATTTAGAAAGCTTTTAAAGGTATTCTTATAACAGGTATGTTGTTTTTAAAGCTTAAAAAATATTTATTTTTTTAATATCATAATGTATATCAAGCAAAGAAAAATAAAATGATTATTTTGTAGTAAGTAATAAGAAAGTTTTGTTATAATGTGTTACTGAAGTAAAAGTGAAATAAAAGTGCTAAATATTAAGAAATTTGTTTTAGCTGCTATGCAAAAGAAATATATATAATATCCCAATAATTTAAATAAAAAAAAAGAGTATTTTTTCAAAACAGCTTTAAGCCAAAGCTCACTCAGACACATAGAATTTTTATTGTATCATTATAAGTGATTTCTCATAATTGTGTACTTTAAATCTTTCATAAGTTCTGATGTACGCTTCCCATCTTTCAGAGAGATAGATAATTTTTTTATTTAAATATTTTTTTTATATATTTGATGCATTTGCTTAGATTTGTTGTCTTCTTAAGTGTAAATTTTATGCTTGGTTAATATCAATTATATTGTATAATTAATGCTAAATTTCACAGGCGGGAACTTCATATTTTTTCCTTTTCTTTTTTCTATTCAGGATGAAAAAGAGTAGCTAAGGTGGTAAATTTATCTAGAATTAGTTTGTTAAATAATACAACATTTAGAAGGTACAGAATAACTATTTTGGTTTTGAGCTCATTATTTGGATGGCCCATTAAATTGGACACAAACACAGCTCTAACACTGTCTCTAAATTTCTACTACACCAAATTCATTTTTTACTTATACGAAAACTGACAATTCTGTATTTTATTTTACTTTTTTTCCCACCTTGCAGCCAACTCTCGCCAAAACACGGGACAGTCGTACTGGAAAACTTAAAGTGATTAAGCATTAAAATCTGAATCACAGTTTTACTCTTTCTGACCGCTAACATGTATCCACATTGTTAAGTTGCAATTTTCTCTCCCAACCCTCTTACCTGAAGGAGGGAGGGAATGAAAGTGTGATGCAAAAAGTTGGGTAATTTTGAAATATTATTTATTATAACATAAATAAAGTGTCTTTGGAAAAATAAAAATATTATTTTGAAAAAAGTTGTTAAAGTTGCTGAAATATAAGTCCACTTTACAGAATAAAGATATGTTTTATTATTGTAAATATTTAGTTGTAAAGATAGGTATTTTTCTTAAGGTGAATGTGCTTTAAATTAATTTTAATCAGATTCATTTTTTATTCTAAATTTTATTTGCTATGTCAAATTCTAAGTTATTGTGTTGTATAATTTTTTTAATGCTATGAGATCTTGATTTAATTTTTGATCGGTTTTCCTGTTATGGAGCATCTTGTTGAAAGTCTTGGTGATCTACATGTGCATCTCTTTATCTTTTTTCATATAATCATTTAAGGTAATATGTAGATTGCACTTGAAAATCCTTTTGTTACTTCAACAACAATTTTCTGATATTTTTTATAAAAAGTTTTCCTGTTTTGACCTTCACTTGTATCAAAAAATTATATAAAATTCTGCAGTTTTGAACAGATGTGATGTTTATCCAGAAAATTGATATCCCTAATCGCTTAAAGACAGCGTTGCAAAATGCACAAAATACAAAGGCACACAGTTGTGGATATGAGTATAATATGTGGCTGTTGTAACTTTCTGATTTTTCTCATTGTTGCATTGGTCCACAACAATGCCTGTCTGCATATGTCAAATTTAACAAAAAATGAGATGCAGTTGCTCTGCTGGCAGCTGTTTTACTATCCATCCTATAATCCCAGTGTGGGTACCCATCTGTTTGTGTACTTGAAGAAATTCCAGTCTAGTCATTACTTTCTCACAAACGAAGACCTGCAGACAATTGTGACCTATTAGCTAAATTTCAGACAGCAGATTTCAATAACAATGAATTACAAAAGCTTATCTAATGATGTTTATGAGGTATGGCAAGTATGATAGTTCTGGTAGCTCTCTTGATAAGTAGCTAAAACATTGCTGTTATCTTTTGCAATAAATCTGTTTTAGTAATTATATTTTATTCATTTTACAGACTTAGAAAAACTTTCTTTTCGAATGTTCCATAGTTTTTTTTTAGTTTTCTCAAAAGTTATGTGACCATGACTTGAAAGAATAGAATGAATGAAAATTTTAATTTCTTGGTTCATTAAAAAAAGCGATGAATCTTTCAAAAAATATATCCTTTATTTAATGTACTTAAGTTTTTAGAAAGATGCCTCTGTGGAAATTTAAAGTTTGATGCAAATGGCAAATTTTAAGCACAATATCCTATTTAATATATATTTAATTTATAGCTATTTATATCGCTTTCCAGAGAAGAAAATGCTTTACTGTGTATTTGTAAAACATTAAATCTTTTTATAAGGATGTTGAAGGTTATTTATTATTGGTTTGGCATTCATAGATATGCTTGTAAAAATGATGTAATGAAATATAGCATGTTTCTACAAAACTCTTTTTTTTCTGAAAAAAAAATTCATGAATTGATTTTTAGTCTAATTAAGTAATCAAATTATATATATATTTTTTATGAAGATAAATATCTTAAATGGCAATTCATTTGATTTAATATATTAGCTATAAATATGGGCCAAAATCTGTTTATTGGAATACTTGTGCATATTTGATTTTTTTTCCTATACCACATCAGTTTTATTCTTATTTGTAATTTTAAAATTACAAGAAATTTAAGCCTGCTTTTGAAAATTTGTTAAATTTTAAATTACTGTTAGTTATTGTCAGAAATTTTTCAAGAAGAAAATTTATTTTATTTTAAAATTTCACCAATAAATTTTTATATTAATACTTTTATCAGTTTTTTAAAATAAAGGTTTGTTTATTCTGTGACTTAATAACTTTTTATTTTAATTTTAAGGTTATGATCCTCAACAATATGAGCCTTTTATGGAATTGAGTATATGTAAGTTGTCTAATATGCTTATTGTTGTTAATAAAAATAATTTTTATGTAAATAATATATTTATTATAAATTTGTTAGATTTATAAATATTGCATAGTTTAAATATTTATAGCTATGTTATGAATAAGTTGCATATCCTTGCTTTGCTCATTATGTTTTTATCTATGCTTATAAATGAATTTACTTCGTTTCTTTATTTCAATCTGAATATTAAGTAATATGTTATGCATCTCATCAACTTTGCATTAATTTTCTGTGCAATCAAAGACTCTCTTAGCAAAGAGAAATTTCACTCCTTATATGAATTTCGGCATGTTAATTGTTTTGAAAATAATGCTAAGATATAAAAATAGCATTTAAATGTTTCAAGATATCAAATCTGTTATTAGAAAAAAGTAGTATCAATTACTAAGAAGTTAATGATTTGTTATATAACAATTTAAATCCTAATTAACTACCTAATTTTTATCTTAAATTAGTCCATGTTAATTTCCTTCTAAAATGTTCCCATATTTCCTGATCCAATTCCCACTTTTTTATTTAATTCTACACATACTCTGAAAAACTAATAACATTCGCATTTCCTACATTCAGAGTGAAGCGATAAAAATCTTAAATGCTTATAATATTCTTTTAGATACCTGGGTTCCCTTGCTTAAATTAATATATAGCAAATAATCCCTACAGGAAACTCATAATAAAATTTTTGTACAAATTGTGTCTTCTGGGACGAAATAAATCGAAGTTAAAATTCCAAAAGCTCCATCTTTTCAGTTATGCAGTATTAAAATATTTTTACAAATATGTATTGACATCAACATTCTTAAGATATTATGTATTATAATGCATAATAATATTAAAAATTTTAGCAAATGCATAATAAAATGTTTAACATAGTATAGATATATGCACATTTTAATATAAATTTCATTAAATCTGTACACAAAAAAATCTTTATTTTAATATTCAAATTTTTATTTTTTGAAAAGTTTTAAAAAAGGATAAAATATAATTTTAAATAGTTGAAATAAAAAGTATCTTGGTACAGTAACTATTATAGATGATCACCCTTGTTTCCTGTAATTTAAATTTTGAAGATTAATACATTTCTTTCTCATTAATTTGAAATATTATGGTAAACTTTTGAAAGTTTTTTCTTTCAGAATTTTGTGTGTATTTTTCCTATGAGAGGTAATTTCTTTCTAACCCACCTTCTGTGTTATTTTATTTTTAGAGCAAATTGCAATTAGTGACAATAGTTTTAGGCTACTTATTGAGTCATTATTAATTTTTCTGTTATATGGATTTTTAATTATGGTAATAAATCATTTCTCGATAGATTTATTGGCTTACAGTCTTATTAAACTTAGATTATAGATATTGCTTATTATTCTATTTTGGAAAAAAAAATTCCCTTTTATTTTAATCTTGTATACTTTTGGACTATAAAAACCTTTATTGATTTTCTAAACTCAGATTTTTCAAAAGGAAACTTAATGGAAACTTAAGAAGGAGTTTTGTATTTAAAATAACTTCAGTATATTTATAAAAAACACCTTTTTAATTGAAAATTGGTGTTACTTTTTTGTTCTAATATACTTAGACTATTTCTTTATTTCAGTGAGTTTAAACAGAATGTGTATTTCAAACATTTTATTCCTTTAACATTCTTCTGATTTGTGTTAATTTTAATTCTTTCTCTTTTCAATGTATAATTTTCTTCAATTGTCAGGTTACGTCCTCAAAAGCCATCAAATTGAAAACGTGTCTTTTGATATTATATCCTATGATTATGCAATTAAGTATTTTAATTTGAGCAAATTTATCTTTTACCAGTTTTCTCATTTGCTTGAAAGCTGCTCTTTTGAAGTTTTATTCAGTTTCCTTTGATTTTAATTTTTTTCATTTTTTAAATTACAGATTTTTTTGTTATATGAATCATAGATTTTTTTTTAAAAAAAATCTTGTTTTATCATTTATTTTATATGAAGGATATAAAAAAAAATTAGTGCATTGATTATCCAACTTTATTTAAATAGTTTTTTTTAACAACTTATGTTTTTTTTTTCCTTCTGTTCAGTGTTGTGAACATACCTTTGAAATTAAAAAAATGTTACTAAGAATTTCTTTTTCCTTTTCGATCTTGTAAATGTTTAGGCTGTGATAATTTAATGTGTGATGGAGATGGTCAACCTCCAAATCCCATGGTATGTGTGTCGGTAAATACCCTTCCATCTGTGAGATGGACAAGATTTGCTCAGACAGAAATTGTTGAGGTTTGTTTTTTTTATATTTTAAATGATACATTTTGAAAAATAATTGCTTATTTTGTATATTTAAAAAAAATATTTGAGAACTTATTTAATTTTCTGTCTACAATGCAATATATTTGTTTAACAAAGATGGCTAAATCATATTGAACTTGGCAAATACTAGAATTAGTAAGGCATTTAAAAAAATTGTTCTTTCATAACAAAACCCAAAACAGTAGTAAGTAGTTTTCATTATATTAGAATATATCGTAAAATAATATTTTGTTAATATTATAAAGTAGGTCTTTTTATCGATTTTTAAATTTATATTGTTATTTTTCTTATTTTAATTTTTGGAGTCTTAAAATGTCATTCTTTAAATTATATGATTCTATATTTATTCTATTACCTTTAGTAAGGAAAATTAAAAATTCTGATTTTATACTCTTTTTCTTAGAAATCAAGTAACCCTTGCTTCTTTACGACTGTGACTTTTGTTAAAGGAGAAGTAACTGAACTTACTCGAATTAAACTTTCTGTCTATGATGTCAAAGAGCGAGTCACATGTACCGTAAGCACTTTGTGTTTCTTTTTGGAATTTTATATGCTTCCCAATTCATCAGTTCTCATCTAAGAATGAACTCCAGAAATTTATACAATTCAAAGATTTTCTTAGTTTTAATAAGGAAATTTATAGTGATATTCTCATATCTTTTTGATTGATATAATGTAATATAAATATTGTTGGCTTTCAAGGATCTAATTTAAATGGAAAAAAACATGACGAGTGAATCCATATTACCGCACAATCTCTTGATAAACATAAATGGGCATCTAACATCTTATGATGTTTTCTTCATTCCTGATATGTGTGTATACGTATTTTCATCTTGGAAGATACACACTGAATTTACTAATTAAATGAACATTGAAACTTTTTATGCATCATGTGAACATGAATTAACTCAAATAAACTTTTCTTATAACTGCTTGAGTAATTTTGTAATTATTAAAATTTGGATGAAAAAGTATACAATTTCCCTTTCATTTATATCTTGCAGCTTAAAATATGAGATAACAGCATCTTATTTTATAATTGTACATGATTTGTTTATTAATTGTATACTGTTTTCAAACATTTTCCCTTTAATTGTTAATAATGCCTTTATTTTGTTTTATACTCACGGAAAAATATTTCTTAGTTCATTTTTGTCCCCAATTAATTGTTTTAATTTTACAGTTTCTGTGAATATCAATAATTAAAAAATATTTAAGGATTTATTTCCTTTTCATTGTTGATACATTTTACATTAACTGTACAGACATTTTCTGTTTCCAAATGAATCAAATGACCACTTCTTAATTAAGCAAAACTCATGTATTTTAACATTGAATTAAATTTATTTTTTAAAATGGGATTTTAAAAATATTTTGCAGATAATCTTAACTGTAAAATATAGATTTTTATTGTAAATAGCAGACGGTTTAGGTGTCTTAAATTCTGTATGAACTTTTTGTTCGCTATAAAGTGACACATTTTGACTGTAAAATGGTTGTTACCAGCTATAACGTAGCTTTTTATGAGTTCTACAAAATAGTAATATATCTGCTAACTAATAATTATCTGTCAATAATTTAATATAATATATTAAAATTATTATATTTGCTTTATTTTTATAGTAAAGCGATTGCATTTGTCATCTGATTCATTTTACTTTTCAGAGTACACTTCTTGGTGAATCTGTATTTACGCTTGAAACTCTTTTGCAAAGCCATCATCGTACTTTACGGTTAACTTTAGTGTAGGTAAAGCATTTGTTATCAAATATTTTGCTATTTTTTATTCGTTCATTCATGTTATTATTGTGCATTTTCATATTGATCCATGAGTAGTTTTCAGTACATAATGATGAGTTGATGTATTCGGTATACCAAACTGAATGAATAGCAGCAAACAAAGCTGTCTAGGGCCCTAGAATTTTCCAAGCCTCAGCCTCGACTTTTCTCCTTCAGAAGCCAGATATGTTTTGTTAATTTTAATTTCACCTCTTCAGCAGAAGTTTGACTTAGAAAAGCCCATAATATCAGTAATGCATTGCAAAAAGAAAAACAAAAATGCTTAATTACACTCAAGTGACAAAAGTCATGGAATCACTACAATATGCAGATAGCAGCTATATCGCGTGCAAAATGTGTAAGGGGCAGTGCAGTTCGCGGTGGCCTGGTGATAAAGTTTCGGCTTTATAACCGGAAGGTATCAGGTTCGAGACCTGATTCCACTTAAGAACCATCGTGTAAATGGGTTTGGTGCACATTAAAACCGTCGGGGCCAAATGTCCTCCCGTTGACGTGGTGTGAACGATTGTAGAAGGGGGTTTGCCTGCTGAGGTGTCGTGCTCTTCATCTGTTAGCGGTTCAAAATTACAAGGTCTGTTCCAAAATATCCGTAGTGCTGCTTTAAAATGGGACGTTAATATGTAAGTAAATAAATGGGTAGTGCATTGAAAGGGCTTTCATTTGTATTTAAGTAATTTAACAGACTTTGAACGCGGAATGAGTATTGGAAATAGATGTAAGGGACATTCTATTTTGGAAATCGTCAAGGAATTTAAACATTCCAAAATCTATAATGTCAAGAGTGTGCGATATTTATGCTTGAAATTCAATGAGAGAGAGAATACCTAATTTCAGGCATAACCTTTCATCATGAACATTAAACCATTTGCACTTAATAACCGAGTTCAGCAACACGTATATAGAATTATCAGTGTTAACAGACAAGCGATATAAAAACTTTGTGAAATAACTACTGGAATTAATGTGGGAAATTTGACGAAATTTGGTTTTAACGAACCGACTCTAGTGCCTTTACTTACAGCACACCCGCAGCGCTTCTCCTGGGCTCGTCACCATATCGGTTAAATGACTTGAAAACTATGGAGTGGTCAGATGAATCATGATTACAGTTGGTAAGAGGTGATAGTAGGGTCCGAGTATAGCGCAGACCCCAGATAGTCACAGATCCATATTGTCGACAAGGCACTATTCAAGCTGGTAGTAGCTACATAATGGCTTAGGCTGTTTTTACATGGATATGGATTGGATCTTCTGGACCAAACGGACTGATCACTGACTGGAAATGGTTATCTTCTGCTAACTGGAGAACACTTGCAGCCATTCCTGATCTTCATGTACCCAAATAACCATGAAATTTTTGCGGTTGGGAATGAAGAACAACCTGCAAAATTCCAGCGAATGATGTGATTCCCTGGATCGCTTGGTATGAATCCCATCGAACGTTTATGGGACATAACCGAAAGATCAGTTTATGCACAAAATCCTGCACTGGCAGAACTTTCGGATGTATGAGCATATATAGAGACAGCATGACTGAGCATATCTCCAGAAGACATCAACGACTTGTTGAGTCTACTACGGCGAACTGCTGCTCTTTGCCGGGCGAAAAGGATCCGACACGTTATATTGAGGTGTCCCAAGAATTTTGTCACCTTAGTGTAGAGCACTGACGCTTTATTATAAATTCTAAAATGATGGAATAGAAAAGTATTTGATAAATTTGACAGATTGTAGCTAGAGCAATATTTGTAATATTCAGTATTAAATATTTTGACAACAGTTCGATTTTGCATCTCACCTTGATTTCGGCGTTTGCAACTCACCTTTAAATCGCGATGGAAATAATGTTGTCTTATAAAAAAACTTTATGAGATCGACTTCTTCATAAACTTTTAAAACTTTATAAGACTTTAAAAAAATCGACTGTAAAACAAGAAAAATTCTGAAAATTTTGAAATTTTTCTTTAAAACCTGGAAAGTACTGAGAATTTAAAATTTCCTAGCTTTTTTAATCACAAAAATTCTAATATCTTTAGGCCTTACAAGCATAAAAGATCGTCTCCATAGCTCTAAAAGCTAAATCACGCTAGTCTAAACTGTTAAACCGCAGAAGCTCATCCCCTTCGTTTCTTCTGCATAGATCAGCCTAATTTGGGAGACTGAAAAAAAAGAAAAAAAATCCCTACATCAGTATAGAAATTGTGTCTACAGCTACTAAATCTTAGTAGAAAACTAAAACCTTATTAGAGTGTGTTTTATATTTGTAAAGAACACTACAAAAAATATATTTGAATGTATGTTGGAAGATTTTACTATTTAAAAAGCTATATCTTGCTTAAATCTACATTTATTGAATATTTATTATAGTATTATGTAAAAAGTGAATGATTGGTTTACACTTTTTTAATTTCCAAGTACAAATTTCCCCGCCGTGTTCCGAATGTGCTAAGATCGAATTTAAAATTTTACTGTGAAAAAATAAAATTAAAAAAAAAAAGTAAATTCAAAGAGCACCTTGCATCACTTAAAGAAAACATTCGTTTAAATTATTTCTGTTCTGATGTTTAAACTTCCAATATTCTTGCATTGTCAATGCTGAAAAAAATAATTCATCTAGTGTTAAATAACATTGTTGCTGTACAGAGTGAATTTAATTTGTACAAGGATATGCTCGTTGAACTCTGAAAGAAGATTCTCTTATTTTTCGGAGAACTCTGTATGATGCCATAAACTTTTATGGAGGTATCTTAAATGTTTCGATCTCAACTAATTTGCCATAGATGTAGCTCCTGTGAGATATTATGATATTTTAGAATTGCGCATAAAGCTCAGAGGGCAAAAAATAGTCCACACCCTCAAAACAACTTTCCTATTTAAATTGTTGTCAAAGAAATAAAAAGTTATTGGTGACCGAATTGATGTTCAAATACATAAATTTAAAAAGGAAAAAAATGCTTTATTATAATATTTTGGTTGTTGTTAAGTAATCATTAAATGGTTTGTATCATGATGGTAAAAATGTTATTCTGTATTTTATTTTACACAAGAACTAAATTATAGATAATTATAAAAAAGGAAGCAAGAAATAAAATTAGAGTGCATGAGGAAATAATCAACATCTTTTCCGTCTTAACATGTTAATTTTTCTTGCAAAATTCCAGGTAATAATAATGAAAAAAAAAATCCCCTGTTTGTAAATATAAACTTTTCATTTAATAGTTGAGGTAATGTTAACTTGTTGCTTACTTATCTTTGCTTTTGTTATTGATTAAAACTGTGGGGATGGATAGTGTTATTCTATCTTATATCTTTACGTGAGTAATTCTTGTGTGTTTGTGTGTTGTATATATATATATATATATATATATATATATATATATATATATATATATATATATAATGTAATGTAATGTAAAAATTTAAAATTTTCGTAGCAGATGGCAGGCTCGAAAACATTGAAGACTTTTCTTTTTAAAGTTCGCTTTATTCTTCCTCTGGAGTCAGACAGTATATTTACAAGCAGCGTGACCAAGCAGGAGTGATGGGAAAGGACAGAAATTAACTTTTCCTCGGGTTAAATAGCATATTTTGATAGAGAAAATATTTTTTTTTAGTTCCAATATATTATTAAGATTCTCACAGGAACTTTTGAACATGCGACTTTCGAAGCAGGGGACACACAGGGATCTTTTTATAAAACTTTTTGTTTAGGATAGCAACTTCTATCAATCACTCTGATCGTGAGATTCGCAAACTAAATTTTTTTACAAAGCATTTCTTGAATTAATTAAGTAGATAACGTGGAATCGGATCAAGAAACAAGAAAATATCTTAGAATGAAGTTACTATGGGTTAAATTAAGATGAAGACTTTAGAAATTAATTTTGATTTAAATTAGATATTAGAATATCATTACATATATTTACTAGCAGTACCCGCTCGGCGTTTGAACGTGGCATAGCATCCAAGAAGAAAAATTAGCTTTAAACTGTCTAGTCTAAAGTCTAGCCTCTACACCATATGACATGGGCGTGTTATGCAACATTAAACAAACATCACAATGTATTTAAAAATTATCAAAAATAGCTGCAATACAATTTTTACAGCACACATTCAGAAATATTTAGACTGTTAAAAAAGGGGAAAAAACATATGTCCGTAGATAAAATAATCCGCTAAAAATATACAATAGAGAATTTGTTTTTTCTCTTCTCCTCTGTCTCAAATTTAGATGTCCTTTCCTGTCAGCAGACAGACAATCATTTCGCTTCTCAGGCGATCCATTCTGCCTCCACAATTCATTCGCTGAGTGATTTAAAGAAAGACGTTTATTTTGGTCATCAAAAGTCTCTCCTTTCCTAAGTGGGGACATTATTTCCTAGATATTAGCTAACCGAACGTTTCTTTCCTCTTCATTTTCCTTATCGAAAGCAAACGGAGTGTTTTGTCATTTAATGTGTTTCAACAAAGGTTGGATTTCCTTCTTTTAGGCATAATGGAATTTGAATCGCTGTTTAAAATCAGAGGTAAACAAAAAAAAAATGTATCTCTTATACGTACCACAGCTCCTGCTATTTGCACATGCGCAGTTTGAGGTTTTCACACATGCGCGGAATAATTAAAATCGGAATTATAGAACCCCTTATTTTAAATTTGATATGACTTAAACGTACTAAAACCTTCCCCAATAAATGCTTTACAAAACGGCATAAATATTTCCAATATCCGGTAACTATTTCTCGAGTTTTTGTGTTTCCAATATACAGATGCTTTCAAGAGACTTCATTTTATGCTATGTATAGATTTCGTGTATCTCGGAAACGGATCTAACGATTTGGATCAAATTTTATATTTACGTAAGATTTCAGTTTATTTTTATAGGTGTCTTCCCTAAAAATATGCGATATAGACACACACATACAAAAAAAAAAGAAGACATTTTTTTATAACTAACTATTAGAGTTCAAGAGATGGTGCTGTTAGTCCAATCAGAATATAAACAAACCGTGGTAAATGCCCGAGCTCCTGTAAAAATCTTTTCCTGAACAAATGGGATTTTACACACACACACACGAAATATTTTTTTAATAACTGAGGATTAGAAAAAGTTTATTCAACTTCCACTGCGAAGTATTAGCACTATTCTGAACACTACTATACTTAAGTAGTGTTCAGAACAATACGGCTGACATGTGTGTTCGAGTCGCGCTTTTTGCTTTATTTTTTATTTGAATATTTGTATGTAATCTTTTTGTTTTTTAAGTTTATCTATATTGGCGTCTTTCCTGAAAAAAAAATAAACCTGCAATTTTACACATGCACACACACATAAAAACAAGTTAATTTAACTATCTATTAGAGCCTTTCTCTATCTGCCCTCATAGTAGACAATGTGATACTGCGCAATCTCGGACCCAGTTTCACTATGGTAAAATTGAGTGTATGCTTAAAAATGTAAGTAATGATTGACAAACTGTAAAATGAATACTTTAATATCGCAGATTTTTGGAATAACGAAAGTGAAACAAGTGTATTTATGATTTTTTTATTAAAGTGACGAGTTCATATGAAAATAAGTTTGAAAAGTATTCATATTTAATCAATATGTGATTAGTATCTCAATGTGTCTCCGAAAAAACTCGATTTTACAAAAATGAAAAGAAAAAACCTCTCAAGCTAAGCTTGGTCTCTGGTACTTAAAATTAGTACAACTACTGTTTGTGCATTTCCTTTTGTATTGTATCTACTATTAAAAATGTTTTTAATTTAAATCTTTATTGGTTTTCTAATTTTTATCTTAAATTACCTTGTTTTACTTTAATCTAATACTTTTTCTTATATTGTGACCTAAATCCTACTTTTTATTTATTTCTAACACCCGGTCTTTAAAAAGTTTTGATACTTTGATTCACACACCTCAAGCAAAGGGATAAAAATCCTTAACACCTACATATTCTTTTCAAAGATACCTAAGATTTCCTTTCCTATGTTATGTGTCAAATAAATTCCTATCAGAATCTCTTAGTAAAAATCACTCAGAGAAAAATTTCTTTCACTTTGCTCTTGTGTCAGTACATAGACAGGCTCTTATTGCTTTCCCCTTTTCACATTATTGTTGCTCATGTTAAAATAAATCGTTCTTTCAAAATTGTATGAAAGTTACAAAATTAATAAAATTCTTTCAAAATTGTGTGTCTCCTTTTCGTGCTCGCAACCACAAAATTATGCTACTTTCACATAGGGATTTTTTTCTAAATTTGAGTGACAATTCTGTTATAGTATTTTTGTGCTCTTTTTAAAAAAAATATGGCCTTATTTTATATGAAGTCTGTCAAAAGCTTCCCCTCCCCTCCCCCCAATTCGCAGCATATTCGTTTTGCATGATATAGCTTGCAAGCAGTCAAGGTAGAAGAAGGATTGTTATATTGTAAGTTCGCTCTTCTTATAAGCTGTTTTAATTAGGAAATTTTGGCATAAAGAAATATTATAACATTAAAAAACTGATAGTTTCAAGAAAATTACTTTTAGCTCAACGTTTATAATTAATGCAAACTTAAAATTTATTAGTAATTTTGTATTGAATTTTGAGAAATGACAATGCTTTTTAACAAATCTGAATACTATAAAACTATAGAAGCTGACGTATTTAAATTTATGAATGGCGTATATTTTTAGATTTAAAGAGCAAAGTAATATAATACAATGTAAATTCAATGCAAGTACCTCATTAAAGTGCTCATAAAATTCATCAAGAGAATTTCCAAACTTTGGAGGCTCAGAAGTTACTAGCCCCCTTTGCATATGCCTGTTTAATAATTCAATACTGTCAGTCATTTCATTATTTTACTTCATTATTGCAGAAATGTACCTGCTCTCTTTTCTGCTCATATGTATGCATGTTTGTTAAAAAGTTCAGTTAGTTGATTTCAAATGTAGGTTGCTGTGAATTTTTTAAAAAAAAGTTATGCAATTAAAGTAATGCAAAATTTAATGGAACAAATGAGTGGAACATTGTTTTATTGATGTAGTCATTATTTTTTTTAAGAATTAAGGAGCTTTCCTTTATTTCTGTGAATTTTGAATTATTCAATTCAAAAATAAATTTGAAATGAGTCATTCAAATTTATTTTTGAAAAGCAGAGTGCATTTCATAGAAAATGAATGTAACATGTTAAGCTTCATACACTGATGGAAAAAAAAAATCCCAACACTAGGAAGGAGCTGTGCTAGATAAACGAAATTTGGTAGCCGTGTTTATACATCTGAAAGATGACGTCGATTCAAATTTCGAGCTACGCTCGTAAGTGTGGCTCTAGTAGCGACACTATGAATATGCAAATGAGGTTTGCTTTCAATAAGCGCTGTAAGGTTCGTGATCGTTATTTACAGTTGAGATTTGACGTAGTGGGTTAATGTTAGGCAAGGATGCTTCTGAGAAGACAAAGAAGCCATTATCAACAGCTCACTGAGTTTGAACGAGGTCGTGTTGTAGGGCTAGGAGAAGGTGGGTTTTCTTTCCGCGATATTGCTGAAAGACTTGGCAGGAATGTATCCACTGTGCATGAGTATTGGCGGCAGTGGTCAAGGGAAGGTACTGCCTCAAGAAGACCAGGCTCCGTGCGGCCACGTGGTACTACTGAGAAGGAAGACCGTCTTATTCGGCGTATGGCTGTGGCTAATCGTACTGCTTCTGCAGCTGAAATTCGAGCTGCAGTTGGCACCACAGTGACACAACGAACTGTTACAAATCGGTTACTCCAAGGACAGCTCCGAGCCAGACGCCCTGTACAGTGCATTCCACTGGCTCCAAACCACTGCCGTTTGCGGCATGAGTGGTGTCAAGCTAGAGCTCATTGGAGGACGGAGTGGAGATCTGTTGTGTTTTCTGATGAAAGCCGGTTCTGCCTTGGTCGCAGTGATAGCCGTTTGTTGGTTAGAAGGAGGCCAGGTGAATGCCTGCTAGTGACCTGTCTGCGGCCTAGACACACAGCGCCTACTCCTGGAGTTATGGTTTGGGGAGCAATTTCGTATGACAGCAGGAGCACTCTCGTGGCTATCCCACGCACCCTGAATGCAAATTTGTACGTCAGTCTAGTGATACAACCTGTTGTGCTGCCATTCATGAACAGCATTCAAGGGGTGTTTTCCAACAGGATAACGCTCGCCCTCATACCGCTGTTGTAACCCAATATGCTCTACAGAGTGTCGACATGTTACCTCGGCCTGCTAGATCACCAAATCTTTCTAAAATCGAGCACGTATGGGACATCATTGGACGACGGCCCCAGCGTCATCCACAACCAGCATTAATTTTCCCTGCATTGACCGCCCAAGTGCAACAGGCATGGAACTCCATCCCACAAACTGATATCCGACATCTGTACGACACAATGCATGCACGTTTGCATGCTTGCATTCAAAATTCTGGCGGTTACACCGGTTACTAATGTACCAACATTTCACATTTGAAATGGCTCTTCTCGCCAATTTCTCTACCTGTGATCTTGAAACTTTAATCAATTAAATATGTTACCTAGACAAATGTATTCCTAAAATTTCATTACTGTACAATAATTTTTCTTTGGTGTTGAGATTTTTTTTTCCATCAGTGTATTTTATGTGTTTATATTTTTTTTATATTGCAATAAATGTCTTCTTTTCATTTAGAAATCATCAAAGTATTTTGTGTGTTTAAAAAAAAAATATGGGGTATTCTAAAATATTATACATGAGTGCTTAGTTGCAAATTCAGAAACAAACATTTTGGTGCTACATTAACGTTCAGTTGCTGAGACAGGAACTTAAAAAGAATATTCATTTCAATATGCTGTCATTAATGCCTTTATTTTTCTGTTAATGTTTCATGACAGATTTAATTTATGGTTTTATAAATTAACAACATGAAATGAAATTTAAGAAATTGTAAAGGATATATATGATTAATTTCCTTGTCTCTGGGCGATGCTTTTTTTTTTTTTTTTTTTTTTTCTCCACAGACTTTTTCAAAAACTCTGACTGAAAAACGAAAGAACTTCAATGTTGTTAGTGGCGTTTTGAGTAGGGTGCTACATTTTAATTACAGTGAATACTATCATGTGTCAAGTTGGTACCAGAACTAAGTTTTTCAAACTATAATAACTAATTTAATTTGTTTAAATTTATATTATTTTGAAATTTCATGAATTAACAAACGTTTTTTTATCAGAATGGCCATCACAATTCTGTTTTGTACCATTTTACATTATAAAAGTTCTTGGTAAATTGGTCAGAAGGAAGACGACTGCATCTCTTAGTGATAAAGAGTGTGATTAAAACTTGCTACAATATGCTCTATTCTTTCTCTTTCTGTTACGCGAAAGAGTTCAAATTATATTAGCCATAAATATTTCAAATTATGTTTTCCATTAGATGCTTTTAGTTAGAGAATAAAGTAGCAATATTTAAGTTTATTAAAATTTTTAGCTAGAACATGTAATATATTTTTAATATACTACAAAGTCTATCTAAACAGGCAGCGAAAATCTCTCTAGTAGGCACTGCTGACAGGAAAAGAATTTTTCTTTAATTGAATACATATTTCTAATGTTTATCTGTCCATGATTCATGGTGCTATTTTTAGAAATTGAAGTATTCACTTTTTGATTTATTATTAAAAACTGAATAAATAACATTGAAAATCGTTCTATTATTTAAAATACACAATACATACATGTAATTTCATATATCAGAAAGACCGAAATTGAATATTTTAAAATTTCTGTAAAATTTTTATTATGAGCACCAAACACATTTTATAATAATAATTTCGAATATCTACTTGTGGTTGAAACTGCAAAATTTCCCGATACATACAATAAATCTTCTTAATATAATTTGCTGATATAAGATAATGTTGCTCGGCAGAATTTATGAAAGTTTGCAATCTTTTATCTGCCTTCTTTTATATAGCTTTTTTATTCAGGGTCTTCATTTTTATCCTTTTCTTTCATTCCCAGTATGTTTAGCTCTTTCTTCAGGAAAAAGTGTAACGCAAATGGAAAGTTCACATTCATTCAAGGTTGCACCTTTATTTCACTTATCTATCCTTTTTTTTAAAAATCTCAGCCTAAATTCCTGGTTTAACTTTTCATTTTCTAAAGTATCAGTATTTTAATATTTTAGCGTATTCGCTACCAGACATAAGGGAGTTTACTGCTCTTTGTAATTTAAAGTGATTATTAAACTAATAAGAAAAGTATAAAATTCCATGAACAATAATTCCCCTTTCCAAATTTTTTTAATGTAGAAACTTTCTTTATACACCGAAGCTAATAACATTTCTATTGAAATAGTGGAACAGTTTTTATTTTGAAACATAAAGGCAAACAATTTTTTAAATGCCATTTTTTTTTTTATCTTCTGCAGCTCTCCTTCTTGTGCAAGTGTAGGATTTGTATCTATATCTGCTCGAGAAATGACTAATACAAAGCAAAGAAATGCCTGGCTATTATTAGCAGAAGAAGAGTCACTGTGGTCAAAAGTGAATATTTCCATTTTGCTAAACATTCCCTTTATTAAATTTCAAATTTTTCAGCATTTTTTTCTTTTGTTTTTAAAATGTCCTTTAAAATAGTATTAACATTTTTATAACTGTTACTTTTTATTCTTTAGGTAGAACGACCAAGAAGTTACTCTTTGCCCAGCAAGCTGACTTCGCAACTTGGAATTCCAGTGCTAGGATTATTAAAAACTTTATCTAATAATTTTGTAACACAGACATACCGCTTTCACACCGGACTTGGTGCTGAATTGCATGTTCATGAAATAATGTCTGAAAGTAAATTATCGGTCACGGTGCCTTGTATGTTGCTGTACGTAATATTTGAAACACCTCTTAAATATATTAAATTGTCTCTTATAGTTCAAATTTCTGATTGTCTGTAATTGTATTTTAAAACTTTTTAGAGGTCTGAAAATTTTTAACTTGTACGCTTAGGTATTTAGTATTTTACCGTTTAAATTCTATGATTTTAGTTAGCACTATCCCTTAGTCATCAGAATGTTTGTCACTCTCAAATTCTGAAAAATAACATATTTTGTGTTTAGTTAAAAAGAACGAGGGTGATTTTTTTTTTGTTATTGACTTTTGTTTTATGAATATTGAAATGATTTGATAGATGCTTAATGAGAAGAAGAAAAATGTTACGAATAAAATTTAACAAATCATTCATATGCTGTCTTATTATTGGAAATCTAAATGGTAAAATTGTAATATTGAAGCTCTATACTACAAATGTGCATATGTTTGAAGTTATGCATTATCTTATTAATTAAAATTAATGAGAGTGCTTTAATATTATGATAAGTATATTTAAATAAGTTTAGAATCCATATATTTATGTGAAAACTCTCTACTTTTGTTCAGTAATAAAACAAAAATATTTTTGAGGTTAGAAACATTTTAATATGTTATGTACATTTCTAAAAAGCTAAAATGTTGATTTAATGTTGTGACTCATTATTAGAAGTAAAGCATTTATTAACTTCATATTTTATTGATTTCTTGCATAAAATTAATTGCTCAATATATCCTTATAATTACAGTACATCTTATATAAAAATCTAAAGTAATTGACTCAGATTATAAAGCACAGTATTATTTTTAATTTACAAAATTTATAATGCTAATATCTTTAATTTATATATTTTTGTCCTACTCTTAGTTTTTGCTGGTTATAATTTTCACTGACACACACACATATAATTAGTAATGTGATGTTTCATGGCTGATTGCTAATTTTATATTTTAATGTTGATTGCTTGAAAAAGATAACTTTTTATATTTCTATTTCCATTTCAGTTGTTATTCAGTTCTAATTTTAAAACCTTGTTATATCTATTTCGTGTGTTCCAAGTTAATGACATTGTTAATAAATTTATGAAATTATTTATTCTCAAAAATTTTCTTTAATCGCTTTTTACGTTTCAATATTACAGAGACTTATGGATTAACGAAGAGAAGAAGCTGATGGAAGTAGTTTTTGAGTTGAATCAAGTAATACATATTTTTATATCTTTAAAATTGTTGTGCATTTCAGTTGATATATATAGTTGAAATAACTGTGAATGTAAATAAAATATTTCGGATGTCTAGGATATAAGCGATAATCATATTGACTTTTAAAAAAAATTTTGAATGTAATTTTCTCAAAATGTATTTAGAATATCTGATTTTTCCTTTTAGCTTCCAATGGAATGGCAGCAAAAATATTTAGCTGCAACTGATGGCCATCTTCGACTCATTAATCATTACACTGAAGTAGTAGATTTTTTATTAAAACAAAAAGGATCATCATTTAAGCCATCTAACAAGAAGAAAGATACAAATTTTGAATTTGTGCCTGTAAATCTTCATGTTCAGAGAATGTGGGTTCAGAATGTTACTACACGCAAAAGTAAGTTTTTTTTTAAATGTAAATTTGTTAGAAAGATAATTGGTATTTATAACTTTTTAACTATTGGTATTTATAACTCCACCATGGCCTTTTTGTTTTAATTAGCCGGTGTGTATGACATCATTACTGTTGGAGCATTTTCTGCATATTCACGTAAATTTCGCCAAGGAGGTTTGCTACGGTTACTGAATCAGCTAAAAAGTTATTATCCTTTATTCAGGTAAATTAATTATTTCAATGCTTTGCATGTAATATGTGAATTTATTTATTGAAGTATGCAATATGGAATGTGTTTATATTTTCAACGTAGTGGTGATAACAGCTGTGCGATTTTGGGACCCGATCCAATCTCCCGTTCCGCTGAAGCTATCATGAGAATAGAGCAACTTCAGGAGGAAATAGAGTCAGATCTTCAAAAAATTATTGCATTATGCGATCAAAAATCCACACCAAATCTCCAAGCAGTTCTCAATTCTCTTAGTAGTAAGGTACGACACTTGCTTCTACTTAATTATAATAATTTTAAATAGCTGTTTTGACTTCTTTTAAATGTAATGTTAATACTTTAAAACCTAAATTTATAGTTTTGAATAATTAACCTGAACAACCTGTAATAATGATCTCAAGACAAATTGTAAGCGTTTTAAATTAGTTAAATTATTTATCGATTTGTGAGAGAAAATTGTACTGTTTTTACTGCTTTTCCCCCTTTTTATATACTATATATATTCAGTATCATTCAGATTTTAATTTTAATGTTAAATTCTTAATTTTATTTCTAAATGTTTTTGTTTCTGCTAGGGGGATCAGTTGACAAGAGTTTGTGCTCCTCATTTGGTGGAAGAAATTCTCACAGTGTGGGATACTTTGCGACCAGGCGCATCAAGTTCTAGTGTAATTCTTAGTACAAACCTTTCTAACAATAATGATGAATCTTCTGGAGCACAGCAGGAGCTTTTAAATAAGGACTCTTCACGGTCTCCTTCAAAAGATTCACAAAAGGAGAAAGCCGATGAAAATAGTATTGACACAAAATCGGAAAAGGAAGTTAGTTCTAGTATTGCGAACACTAATTCTTCCGTGGATGATGAAACATCTGAAAAAAGCAAGTCTCTTAGCTCACAAAACACCAATGAAACTTCAAATCCTATCAATATCTTGGAAGAAATCGAACCTCTAGTAAGTTGCATTTACATTAGTGCGAGTAAAAATTCAACTGAACTGCATAGTTGCTGTGGTACACAAAACTTCATATGCTACTCTACTCTTTCATTTGATTATATTTTTTACTTCTTTTTTGTTTTTGTTAGTTACTTATAGAAGATACAATTTAATATTACAATATTAATTCAATACAAATGGTTTTTTGTTACTTTAAATCGTTTTTACTTCATATGATCTTTTTAAAAACTATATTTCTGTTATTGCTTTACATATATCAATTATAATTACATTAATTAAATCTTGTCATTTAAAAATTTCCTTGTTTTTTATTCATAATTATATTACTGCAGCATATCATATAAAGGTGTATCCTCTTTTCCATTTCCGCCCTATACTTTTTCCTCATTAAAAAGTTTATTTTCGTTTTTTAATGCTGTTTAAACGCTTTTGTAATTTTTAATTTATGGCTGTCATTCTCTGTCTTTTCATTTGATTGTTTGTTTGATTTTGCATGAAACAATTTTGCCAGCTTTTGAAGAAATTAACTTTTGGAATAGTTTTTTGAAATTACATTGGAAAAACAAAGTAGGTAATACTTTTAAGGAATGGTATGTATGTATGAAAAAATAGTTTTAAAAACTTCTAAAATTTACTCTAGGTTTGTATGAATAATTTTTTTTTTTGGTGAAGAGTGTTTTTAAATGAAAGTTTATCCTCAGTATAAACTTTCAAAAGTAGATGAATAAATAATTCAAAAAATATTTATTGACTCTTTTCATTCTCACGATTTATTTTTGAATTTCTGAAACGAATTATTTAAAGGAAAAATGCTTTGAAGACTCCTGTAATAGGTATTCATATGTATCTTTTGTTTTGGTTTTAATATAAGCAGATGGATAATAGATGTGAACATACTAAATATGTAGGTTCAAAAAGTTGTAAAAGTATCCCTAACTTTTTTTTTTCACCTACTATGAATTTCCAGTTTCTACAATATAGTGACAGTGAAGAAAGACACTTTGCATTTTTAATTTCGCTTTAACCCTTAACAGAGGAGGTGAAAATTTAGGACGTAAGTGGGGAGATGCGGTCTACGAGACCGCATTTACACTCGAATCAAATTTTCTAATGAAAGTATTAGATTGAAAATCAGCCAATATATATTCTGCATACATTTTTCTTACTATATAAATATGTTTTAGAAATTTTTCAAAATATTTTATCACTGTAAAAAGTAAAATGCATTGGAACATACATTTTCTTCTCAAATTACATGTGACAATAAATGATATTCTTGAAAAAAACATATTATTTTATTCTTTTTGAATCATATTTATTTTTCCAGTTTATTAAGATATATAGAAAACATAATGTAAAATTCGACAATTTTATGAAAAATATAAAAAAATGACAATGGTAAAATTGGTTCCCTTTTCTTTTATTGGCTTGTATGGCTTTCATGGAACGGTTTCCTAGGGCATTTTAAACTTACAGGTATAGAACTATTATAAAAAAATCAATCTATAAATTCTGTATATATATATATATATATATATTTTATAAATTTTTCGAAAACACATTACCACAGAAAAATTAATCGTGTATGAACATTTCAGAATCAGTTGAACTTTCATCGAAAAACTCTTCTGTACAATTTTCCTTATCACTAAAATCACTTTCTACTTCATTTAAAAGCGTCTGAAGCATTGCTTCAAAATAGAATCAGTTAATTGGGTAATTCCTGGGACCGAGTTGTCTCGCCATCTGCTAAACCTTGTTTATCACAGGGACACTAACAGGGAGGAGCGGGGGAATGGCGCCGCTAAAAGAAATAACTCAATTATTTTAAAAACCACCTGCTGAAATCGGTTGAAAAAGTGCAAATGCATTGAAGGTCACGAAACAGGAAGCTATAGGATCCATCCATTCAATCCACGATCTCACAGACCGCACGTCCCCAGTTAAGGGCTGATCCATCCTGGGGAGGTATAATTTATTTAAAAGAAGAGGTGGATAAGGTGCATCCGCTCACAGCGACAAATTAAGCAAGAAGTGCGGGAAGAGCAGAGAAATAAATTACCCCTAGTCTTATATGAGATGAGTTATTGATAGGTTTTTTAACGTTGCTATTATACTATTAAGATTCTGATAGGACAATGTCTCATGTCAATCACGAGTAAAGGGAAACAGGGATTTTTTTAAAAAATTATGTGCTTACTAAACATTTTTCTATTCCTTCAAACTTAGCTGTTGGAATTGTCGGCTTTTAGTCAATTCAGCCATTTTACAAAGTTTCTCTTGAATTAATTTAGTAGAAAAGGGGAGATTGGATCAGGAAACAAGATAATATTTTATAATGACTTTGATATTGGTTAAATTAAGTAAAAATAATAATAAATTAGGAAATTAGTTAAGTTCATATATAGATAGATAGATATAATATAACAATTTTTTCCCATGAAGCCAAGCTGCTATCTCCTAATATTGTTCATAAATATTTAAACTCAGAATGCTTTTTCGTGACCTCTATTTCTTGCTTTATGCCATCTTATTCGATGCAACGCACTGATTTGGTCAAAGAAATCTTGGTAAATGATAGAAATAGGACTTTCTCCTTGAAACTATGAAGAATAAAAATTGTTAAAAAACTGTATGATTATTTCTTCAAATTGTGTTTTACATATCTGTAAAACTGGCAAAAAATAATCAAAGTGCTAATAGCCATTTTGTTTACCTAATGATGTAAAAGACTAGGTAAAAGATTGTTTATAAGAAAATATTTGGTGTGGCTCATCTAAAAATGTATAAGATTTTCGTTCAAACTTGTAGAATTTTTCAAATAAAATTGTGATTAGTTGAAACTTAATTTTATTGAAAGATTACAATCTCTCCACAAGTTTTAGTTCATATACATTGAAAGTTTACTATAGAGAATACTCTCATAATGTGTTTTTTAGATTTTATTTAATTTTGTTATGAGTGTTTAATATAATTAGAGGTAAATTACAAGTATATACAGGTATCTGTATGTTATCTCTTTGCATTTAAGAATTTTTTTTCTGAAAAAATATGCTTATTGAAATTTAAATATTGTAGTTTAAATTGCACTTATTCAAGCATAAATAGGCAAGAATTTCCAAGGATTGTTTATTTAAATATCCAATTCATATTTTGAACAGCTCTGAAATGTAACTACTAATTCAAAAGATTAATGTAGTAGACGATAAATATGCCTTGAATGTGTATGATTGAAATTATGCTTTATATCAGTAAATGTGCTCATAGTTTTCCTTTTTTCTTCCTCAAATTCATTATCCTTGCATGTCAAGGAAACTTATATTTCCTTTAAGTCTAGCAGATTTCATTATTTTGTAATTTAGACAAGTTTAATGTGGATCTTTCTCATTTTTGGCAACATTGAATCAGTGTGCCTATTGATGCATGAATGAACTATTATATCATTATGTTTGATTTAGAAACTATGATTCAAACTTGTATAGAATATCTGAATAAAAATATAAGATATAACTTGTATTATATATTAAAATTAGTTCAAATATGGTTGCAGGAACTACATTGTTACAGGTTTGTTTATACAAATGTGGATAGCATTGTTTTATATTGAAAAATTTAGCTATCCCAGTTCGTTTACTTAATGACGAACTGTATAAAGAATTTTTTTGTTTAAAACAAGCAGTTTTATTTCAGTAATTTAAATAGAGAAAAAAAAAAGTGTCTATGTTATACTTCGAGACTCTCAGATAGGTTTTGTTTTAGATTTAGTGAGATTTAGATACATAGGATCATAATGCTAGATTTGGATATTTTATCTGAATTTTGAATCGATTGTTTTATAAAAATCAAAAGTTTTGTTTTATATGAGTTTTATAAAAATTTATAACTTGGTTCAGCTATTATTTCTCTTAGCTGATATTTGATGAACTTATTTTGAACTGTTTGGAGAAAAAGAAATCGCATTTGTGTCAAATTAATCATTGGAAAAAGATACATATGGCAGTAAATCGTTCTTTTCTTTATTTCTTATAACAATATTTATTATTATTAATATTTTTATACTTTATAAAGTTAGAAAAAAATTCAGCAGCTCTAGAAAAGAAAATTATTTCTCAACTGAATACTGATTAAAGTATTTTGATTTAAATATTAAAGTGCATTTCTTCTAAAAACATTTTGAACAATATACTAAATTGATTTATACTTTAAACATTCTAAATTGCCAGTATATTTTATTACTTTGTTTTCCAGTTTTAACTAATTTTTCAATCCTTTAAATATGCCATGTAAATTCAAAATGCTCTTTTTTCTAATCAAATCAAATGTACGTGATTTTAGATTTCCTTAATGTAAATGTTATAAATATGTAACATTAACTCTTTTAATTTCTCTTATAATATTGTGGGCTTTTTTAAACTAAAGACTTTACTATTTTATTTTTTATTACTATTAATTTAAATTTTTTGTAATTTAATTTTAAATGTTAAACTAACATTAAAAATATTTTTAAATCTGTTTAAATTTAGATATTTTATTTTCAGGATCTGACACATTTAAACATCAAAGCTAGCATAATGTGCATGGCTAGTAAAGTGCAATCGTTTATTGCGGAAAATAAAGAGGAAAGTCCTGTGGAGCCTGTGGGAAGTCTAGATAAGTTATGCAGTTGGACAGATGAATTAATGCCGAGCATTAAAAAATTGCGTCAGGCTATTCAATGTTTAAAGAAAACAGCTAAATTGACTTACAGTATTGTGTCTCTAAAAGTAAGTGCATGTGCCATTGTTTAATAAATTTTCCTATATTTCACTTATTATTTTTGTTTTATTTCAAAAAGTAAAGAATTGGGATTTAATGTTAAGTAATGTCTTAAGAGGGTATTTAGAAAAATTAGTTCAAATATTCGCTCTGTTATATATTTTTTCTTTAGCCTTCATTGTGTGTATTTCCAAGGTATTTTTTAAGTTTCGAATTTCACATAAATTTATAAATAAAATATGAATCTCTGACAGTTATAGTGAAAATTTCAAATACCTTGTATCAAGCAATTTCATTCCAATAAATATTTTATTAAAAAAATTTCCAAGCATTAGCACCATTTTCTATGTGCACATTTCTGGTTTCTCAAAATTCTCTTGTCTGGATAGACTTCTTGATCATCTTTCCAAATGAATATATATGAATGCACTTTGAAATAGGTATGTTATTCATATTTTGGTTTCAAGAGATAAGAAATATTAAAATGATAATTTTTATCACTCTTAAAAATATTTATTTCCTTAGGTATGTACATTAGAGAAGGCATGAAGAAATTATTAAAAAAAAATATTCATTTCACTATACTTTGAATAAATGTTCAATTAATGAGAATTAAAATGAAAAAAGGTGTCTGCCACTCCTACTGTCCATATTTCCTGCACTCCAACTGAAGCTTTGAAATCATAAAGATTGACGAATATCAATTATTTTTCATTAAAAAAATTTCTTAAGCTTTCTATATGTTTATCGCACATCCTTCGAAAGGGAACGGAAATATGCAAGATTACTTTAGTGTACAATTTTCAGCTTCTGATCATTAGCATAAACTTCATGCATTATCTTGTCTTTAAATTAATATTATTTGAGAGATAACACCACAAGACACAGTGTTATCTCTGTCTTACAGCCATGTTAACTAACTGGTTGATAGTCAGAATGGAACATTCTCCAGGAGGGTAAAATACAGCAGTCCGCATTCTAAAAGCTCTCTTCTCTTCTTCAAAGAAAACCCCCGCACTTTATCTGTCCACACTCCACCTTCTCATTTCCCATTCGGCAGAATATATACTCTATCGGCCGATCGTTCAACAAAAATTGCCCTCATTTGTGGCGCCAAACTGGCTTGGAAAATGATCACCCATGATGCGTCCTCGAAACCGACCGTTCTGGAACATGTGCTAATGATATTCCTTCACAATGGGACCATTTGACATCGAAATGGGTGGACGCTATTTCCCTTAAAGGTGCTAGGTGCTAGAAGTTCTCCCTACAATGAGCCGCACGTGTGGTCCCTCAGCTGAGCTCTAATGACCAGATGCGACAACCAATCGGCGATAAGCAGACCCCCCCTCCATCCAGCAATCTGGAGGCACTCACCAATGGAGGGCTCCAACAGGTAGTGAACAGCTGAAAGCGGCTGGAAATGCCGCTTATCGTGAATGGGGCTGGGGAACGTTACAAGAGGGATTCTTTTTAAGTTTTCTGAGTCATCGTTGTTAAATATTAAAACTGAGAAATATTTCTGATGCCCAAAACACTTTTTAAAATCCATTGAAAGAATCTATTTCAAATGGCAAGTAAGTCAGTCTTTCATCTAGACATTTCAGACTACAATCGTTTGGAATATTCAATATGTAAATGTAAATAACATTGAGTTTGTTTATTTTTATCTTTTAGCAAGAGATTTTTTTCCCTTAAAATAAGTTTATTTTATAATTTTTTTAATGCATAGATGATTGACTCTGCATATATATCCTGCCATTTCTTCTTCGAAAAAGCAGAATATATATGCATCTTTAAACTTTAGAAACAAATTTGGAGAGTGAAAGTTCAAATCCTCACATATTTATGTTCAGAGATTCAAAATCCAAAGAGCAATGTTGATCTAGAAGCATTGCTAAAAGTTTGCAATAATGAATTCAAAATCAGATTGCTCATAATAGCAGAGTTATCCTGTAAATAAGACTTTTAAGTACCATTTGATCTGAAGAAGCACTAAAATATCATTCAAAATTTTTAAACACCTATAGGTATTTTAATAGCTAAAGTACTCTAATTTATTTACTGTTTTATATTTCCTTTCTGTATTCTTTGCTAGCAAATGATATTCTAGTTTTAAAGTTTGGTTTTGCATTGTAGCAACAAACAAAAAACTATAAAACTATAAACAAACCCCCACAAAAAAAAACCTTGCAATTTTTCTTAAATCTAAATAACTTTTTGCTATGTATATGTATCAATTGTTGCAATTCTTTGACGGAGTGATGCATGTTTTATTATTCTTACAAAATTGGGAACTTAATGCGAGTGACATAAAGTTTTAAAATAAGTTTTTTTAATAAAAAAAAGTTTTTAAAACATTAATTTTTAAAAAGCGTTTTTAAAATGTAATTTTAAAATAAATTGTTCCAACTTTTATCTTATCTTGGGATCTAAACTTCATGGTGAAGCAGAAGCTTTATTAGTGTTTTGTGATTTTCTTCGTTTTAGCGAATCATAATGGTATATACAATATGCCAAAATATGAGAAATGTTTTAATTTAAACTAAAAATATTTTATTACTCCTATTGAATGAATTGGAACTATTCTCAGAGTATTATTCATTTGTTAGAACAAAAAAATAATAGTTGCCTTTCAATTACATACACGAAGTGTAGAAGTGAGGTTATAAAGAAATATAAGTTGGTTTAATATTTCTGTAATATAATTCAGCAAATTATGTAAAAGGAAAATGTAATATAATATTATTCACTCACTAATATCTTTGAGTGTTGCAGAAAAATAAATATTTTTGTTTAGGAAAAGAAGAAAAATCCGTTAAATTTTAACACTTGTGTTGTCTGGTTGGTAATGGCTTCATTAGTTATGAAAACACTTTAACACTATTTCTCTGTTATCTTGATTTTCATGAGATAATCTCTTATAGTTGTAATATTTTTTTAAAAATTAACTCTTGTTGGTAATATTTTTTAAAATTGCCGACATTTTATAAAATGAATATTTTGTGCAAAATAATTTCAATTTCAATTTAAATGTATTTTCTCATAGGAATCTACAAAATGTTTGCCTTTGAGTCAGAAAGTCAGGCATAGAAGGGATATCGTTTTTTCACAATCCGTGAGTATTATGTCTTGACTTCTTTATGTTATAATTAAATTATTATTTTAGGTAATATCTTTATTAATGTACTTAATTATTGCATTATTACATTTAGTTTTTTTTGTTTATATATATTCATGTTAAACTATATTTGTATAAAGTAAATATATTAGTGACAAAAATAATTCCCACCTACAGAATTGAAACATAATTTATAAGATTTCATTATTATCATTAGTGGTGCCAACACTATGTTCCATTTTCTTTGTAGCTGTGAGCACATTCAAGCAATGCAAAGTTTATAATATTTAATGCTTACTATTGATTTTATTAATTTCTACCTATATTGTATATAGTATAAATGGAAAAAAATGTTTGTATCAAAATTGTTTTATATAATATTGTAATTTTCATATAATGAAATAGGGAAAATAAAATTAAATGTACGGTTGTCTGTTTGGTATGACTTTTAACTACTTTTCTTATAATGACTGATACCAGTTTTTGTTCAATATTGCACCATCTTCCTGATATTGATATTATTGAAAAGTGAATTAAGAGTCAGTTTATTATGATGTATGAGATTTATTTTATTATCTAAAAATAGAATAATACATTTTTAGTCCTAAAATAAAATGAATAAAACCTGCAAGCAACATAACAAGTTTTATTATGCGTTTTCATCCATTGTTCAGACTTAAGTTTGAAACAAAGGTTGAAATCTTGAATGTAGTACTAAAGCTCTTCAGCTCTTCAAGAATCCTATTATAAATAATATATTTCCAAGTTAAATCTTGTGTGAATACTTTAACTTTGGGATTTTAATTTGCATGACTATTTTCCCTTCTTTTTGCCTAATCTCGTTTAAGAATTATGAATTTTGTTCCCTGTAAATCATCACTCGATTTCAAAGCAATCTTTTAATAAATCAAAGCAAATTTTTAAAGGTATGGATTTTTTTCATTATTTCCAAAAATATCCGTAATTGATTCATTGAGCACATTAATTCATAAATATTTTAGCAAATATATAAAGCCCTGAAAGCTCCAGATATTTTTTTTTTTTTTTACATATGGTAATTTTGAATTCTAATTATATTTCTAAATTTTTGTATAGTGATGTTTGAGTTAAGATTTTGTTATATAAATTTTGTACATTTTATATTAAATTTCGTGAGAGTCCTTAGGCCAATTGGATAACCGCAAAAAAGACTACTATCGGAGAGTGAGAAAAACATAGTTTCAGGAGCCTGTTTATTTCTAAGAGCTAAAATACTAGTTCTCAACAGCCTACTTCCCCCCCCCCCCCAAAAAAAGCAAAATAGTGTTGACAGGAATTTTTTTGTCTTTTTTTTATGGCATTCATGGAATTAATGAATGAATGGAGACAAAACAGTGACGGACACATTGGATTGCGAACATTATAATGCAGTTCAATACAATATTTAAGATTAATTTATCTGCTAGAAATGTTGCTTGAACGCTTAATTGCTTTATTTTAGAATAAACTGCTTCGTATATTATTTTTTTCTCAAGCTTACTCAAACCCAACTATTTCTACTCTAATTTACATTATTCTGTTTACTGTTGTATGAATTAAGTCTCATTATCGTGCTAACTAAACCATTGGGCTGCATTCCAGTAGAAGAGATGTGAGCTAATAAGCAGGTATATTGACATGAAAAAAAAAATGCTGATACAAAAATAGCATTTTGCCCTTGAAATGATTTTAACTTGGTTTTATTAATGGTCCATTTTTAAGATATACAAAAATAATTTTGAATAATAATCAGGTATCTGAACTTCTAATTCCCTGATCAGAGCATTAGGTAGATGTTTCAATCTTGATTTCAAATGTAGCATGCGCAAATTCCACATACATGGCTTCTGATCTTTCTTCCAGCAGATATTTAAAACATTAATTTGAAAAACACATTAATAATTTTTATTTTAAACTCTAAAATCCACTGGAAAGAATAGTTGCTTTAAATAAAATTCTTCATGAAAATCTCCGAATTTATTGAGCTTAAAATCATTATTTTCTCTTTATTTCTTTGTAGTGTTTCAAAAATTTTTGCGAATTATTTATTGTCTTCAAACTCTTTCAATTTTATTTTAAGAGGTGAAATTTTTCAGGCACCTCCAACATTTTTTTTCCTTCTAATTCTTCTAATTTGAAATGTCTGTGACAATTATTTTTAATGGTATGCAGTTATAACATCGCTCGTTATATCTGTTGTTTTACAACATATGTATTTGAGTGTCATTTTAATATTTATCTTATTTCAACCAGATAAAATTTATATCCTTTTGAGATAATTGAATAATTGCTCATTAAAATTAACGAATTTTAGGCTGAATATTCTGCTATATGACTTCAATTATACTCTTATTTATTACTGGATTAGGAAGTATATGAGCTGAAAAGATTAATAATTGACGCCCTTTTTATGCTTTTGTTTGATTTGTCTAGAGTGAATCATGATTGTATCTGTTGTGTTAATTTATTATGCTTATAGTCAACTAAATTAAAAATTATATTGATATTTTCGCCCTAACTAGTTACATGAAATACAATTTACATTTATGTGAGAAATTTTATAAATGGTTATCGAATTGTAAACAATTTCTTAATAAGCCCGTTTAATGTGTAGAAATCTACTGTAATATCTTTAGATAATGCTATAGAAATACATTGAAATAAAAGAGGACATTAGTTCCTTAAATGATATAATGTTGTTAATTAAAAGACGCGAACAATTCTGGTTAATATTTAAGTGCCTTTTATTGTGAAGTTTTAATAGGTATATTTTTAAATTTCTTCTTTACAAACTAACAATCTTAATCATTGTACACATTTGGTTCTTTTTTGTTATTTCTTCTATTATTCTTTAGTTATTTCTTAGGATATTTTGTAAAAGAACATACCCTAAGAACACTGAAGCTGGCTTAAAATTGTGAACATCTCAATCTAAGAGTACACTCTTTCTTTACTGGATATAAACGAAGAAAGAAGAGCTGCATTCTATTCACCTCCATAATTGCAATTTATATCATTACCATTTGTAGCATCTACCACTTTTGTAATTTGTGTGAATAAAAACCATAGGTTAGGTTCCACTGACAAAGTAAAAAAATAGCGTTTAGATTAAAAATACTTTGTCAGACGCATATTGTCAATATACTGCTAAAAGTTAACCAAATCAAAAGAAAAAACAAAAAACTATATATAATTATTTTTTAATTGTCCTTTAAGAGCAGAAAGAAATGCTTATATCACATCAGTATGTAAAATATACTGTACATATATTGATATGTATATATTTTCTATTACAGAGATACCATTTTAAAATTTAAAAAAAAAAAAAACCCGTAACTCATTTTTTCTTCCAGTTTCGTCATTTTTAGCCGTCTATAAGTAATAAACATAATATCTATATTCTGTCAAATATTATGATTTTCATTCACTATCTTTCAGCATAGTATTTTGTGAATGAGGTCTGTTGTTCTATAGCAATTGCAAAACTTATAATTGATCAAATATCAGCCTTCTCTTTTTTTATGATGACATTCGTTGAAATAGTACTAGAAATATCCTTTTTTATAAATTAATTTGCTCTTAATCCATTTTTAAATGATTTGAGATTTATTTATTTCTCTTTAGTTAACGAGTTTAGTGACAGGCCTGATGACTAGGTTATGGTGTCGCAATCCGGATTCAATGTTCATTCACATGCTGCGTACTGTGGGAGTTCTTTGTCATTTTGAAGGACTCCTTAGTTGCTATGGTGATGAGATGGGTGCTCTTGAAGATATGTTAGTTGGAATTGATGACCTTCGTAGAGTTCTTTTTTGGCTAGAACCTTCTTCTGCCTCTTGTAATCCACAGCCCCGTATTGAAGGTAGTAGGTAAGTTATTTAATTTAAGTATCTTATTAATGTTTTTAATATTATACTACGGTTTTTAAATTTATATATTTAAAAATGCTCGGAAAATATATTGTAAGATAAATTAAAGTATTGAAATTGTTTTGATTGACCCATGAGACGGATGATACATTATGGTCCCTGGTGTATCAATCGGCTGGTATCCCAGCCATTTGGCTCGTTTGCTCTAGGGGACTAAGCGAAAGGGTCACCTTCTGGAGCTCTGCATTAAGGGTGATAGACGTTCCTGGAAGTGGCGCTTATAAGTTCTGGCTAACATCACGGTAAGCGCCGAGGCTGGAAGCAACCAGAGCCGGTGGCTGCCTCCCCTTGTTGGGCTCCATGGTGGGCGATGCTGTCGGGGCTCGAATTTTTTTGCCCTTTTTGCATGGGTTTTCTAACACTTTGCCACGTTCACCTATAACAGTAGACACAAGATTTTTAATCTTACACACACGGAAGAGTTTCCATAAAGTATCACCTTTCCTTAAAAATTAATTTCTTCATTTATTGGTGATGTAAAAACTACAAAAAAGCTTCCATCTGAGGATCTTCTAATCAAGACCTCAACAAAAGCTCAGATTGCTGCTATGCAGAAATTAACAAAACTTGGAGACTTTCCTGCAAAGGTAAATCCTCACAGGACACGGAATTTTTCTAGAGGGGAAGTCTCTGATTTAGATCTTTTTGATTGTTCAGGGACTGAACTCGTTCAGGAATTGCATTCTCAAAAAATATGTGCAGCGCATCGCATAAAAATTAAACGTAACTATACATTGATTCCTATTAAACAAGTCATTCCGACCTTCAGTAGCCCTGAACTTCCGAAATTTATGCGGCCTGGCTATATGCAATCAAAAGTTAAACCTTATATACCGAATACTCTGCGTTGTTTTAAATGTCAGAGATTCGGACATTACAGGGAACTTGTGGCAGTCTTCGATGTGCTAAAGGCTCAGCTGATGACCATGAAACTTCAGTTTGTAGTTCACAGACTTTGAAATCTTTAAACTGCATTGGATCCCACCCTGCTTTTTATCATGATTGTCCTGAAAGGAAAAAGAAATCCAAAGCATGAAAGTTAAAAGAAATATTTCGTATGCAGAAGCGAGAAAGTTTGTTTTAGGCAGGACACCTAAATTTGGCCTTTCTTATAGTGATGCCATGAAATTAACATTAAAATGTACTGGCTCTCAGACAGAGATTATAGATATTATCACTATAAACGCCTGTTCTTGTAAATATTCAGCTCATGAATCAAGAGAAATGACTCGCAAAAAACTGAAACCAATCAAAATAAAGCTTCTACTTCGGCAAAAAAATTCTCCACCTATCTCTCAAGCCAAAGATTCTGGATTTTCCTTAGCTCGATTCCCTAAGAAGAAGTACTAGAAAGCTAAATCTCCAAGTGCCAAAACATCTTGACGCCAAAACCTCCAGATCCTTCTAATATCCCAATTATTTCAAATCTATTTTATAGGACCTGGATAAATTTAAAACTGTTTCTTATAAGAAAAAATATAAAAAAGATCACAAACTAAATTCTAAAAACATTTCGAATTCTAAATTCTGGAAGACATCACCTTAAATCTCCCAATATATGCCAGTCTCTAATTTTAGCTTTCGCAGACCATTAATACTAAACCAGCTAATAAAATGGGTGAAGACAACTCTGAGATTGAAACCATGATCACAAGTAAACTCAATCAAAACACTGACAGCGAAATAAAATCAGACAATGCAATAGAATACAACCCCCATGAAACAATTGATGAAACTTCACTAGCATCGCTTCACCTTCTACCACAGTTGATAAAACTGATTTTAAACAATAACCCCAAAATTTTCTTGTTCAATGGGTTGACCTTAAAAAATAATGAGCCTATAAGTAAACCTATTCATAACTAATACTTGAAAAAAAATCTAATCAAAAGATTACAATGATTTTTTTCTCTTGTTTTTGTTAATTTTTTTACCTGTTTTAATGTTAAACGAGTTGCATTTTCGCCTTGTAAAATTCATTAATATTATAATCTTTTAATATTTTTTTGAAAATTTTCTTTCTAGTATTGTAATTTACATTTAACGAACAACGAACGGAACAATGACTGAATTGAGCCTGACATATTTTTAATACCATTTGTTTGGCTCAATATAGCCATATTGAGCTCTTCCGCCATAAAATCCCAAATTTTGAGCCAATTTTCCTTTTATTATATTATGATACGTTTGCATAGTTTTGAGTGCTTTTTCCTCTTTTCAGATTGTTTTTGCGTGTCTTCATCCCTGCACCTCCATCAGTCATTGCTTTATTGCCAGCTGATTGTCATAATGGATATCGTTTCACTGTTAGTTCAGTCTTCTTTAACATTGGAATCAATGAACAAGCAACTCTTGCAGAAAAGTAATTTCAAAATTTGATTTTTTTTTTTTTTTTTTTTTTTTTTGTAATTTCTTATAGCCCCAATAATTAAAATGAATTCTACATTAAACAGTGCATACTCTTTTAGTGTCTATATTAAAAATCATCCACGTTTTATCGACTGTTTTTTAAATATATACAAATTGATTGTAAACCATCTTATAATTGTAACAATTTCATGTTTGTTTTATAGCTGATATTGTAACTTAAGTAAAAAAACTTATAAAAAACAATGAACTATATCTCTTTAACTAAGTTGCATTATTTTATTAGTAATTGTAGTGTTATGAAAAAGACAAAGCTGAAAATCAGTGAACATTACTTTTTCATTAAACCAAATCGTGTTGAAAATTATTCAATTTAAAGAGCATGAATACACTCTCCATTAGTTTTTAAAATTGATGTTTTATAAAATAAACATTATTCCCATGTTTGAACTTAAATTTCCATAGTGAATTGCTTGCTTATCTGTGTGAGTATTTCCATAGTCTATCTTAAAATTAATATTTTGAGTTCTACTTAAAGTAAAAAGGGAAAGAAATATTCTGTATATGAATGAGAAATTAATGTTTATGCAAGAATGAAGCTTTCGAATATATTTTTAAATTTCCAAGTAGGCATAATATTACAAATTTGTAACCTGAATTTCCTTAGTTTCTATCTCTTTCCATATTTGAAATTACTTTAACTGTGAACAACGTTAAATCAATTTAATAAAGGAAAAATTAAAATTTTTATGGCGATCATTGTGTTTCGCTGACTATTTGTTTTAGAAGGAATTGTCTTAAATCCCTGTTTGCATTTGACACTATTGTTCTTTATATTGTGAAGCTTGCTTTTTGTAAATTTCTAAATTTTTTACTATTGAATGCTCAGAGAATAATTAGATGAGAAAAAGTTATGAGGTTGTTTGAAAATGTCTTTTGATAAATTTTATGCAATTCTATTTTATAGTTTGTAATGAAATTCATGTATTTTATTTCAATATAAAACTGTTAATCTCATTAAATGCATATCCAGTTCACTACTTTATTACTTCAAAATTACTACCCCAAATTAATTCTTCCAAATGAATTCTTTAAATGTGTGCCTGCATCCGCGTCTCTCCCCTTAATGAGAAAGAATCATTGAAAAATGGTCTTCTCAGAAAGTTAAAACGAACAGAAGGTATCTAAAGAAAAAACCATGTGAAATTGAATTTCAGATAAAAGATTTTATAAAATAATACAAGATTGTACAGTACGTTGCTTAGCCTGCTTTAAAAATTTCATATCAATTACTATTTATTTATTTATTTTTGGATGAAATTAATATGTAAAATGAGCAAATGCTATTAATTTAAGAAAAGAACTTTTTCTTATGGTAGTGAATTTCAGATAATTAATGTTTTCAAGCTTTAGTTGATTTATCAATTTTAATCGAGTAAAATTTTAATCAGAAATTATTATTATTATTTTAGATTTGGTGATACGTCTTTACAAGATAAAATAAACCAAGATAGTCTGAGCTTATTGAAAGAACACTTTTCCCGGTTTCAAAGAACAGCAAAAGCTCAAAAAGGCCATGGTAAAGTTTTTTTTTTTTTATTGCTTAATGATTCCTTTTTATCTTAAACTCGTGAAAGAGTTTTAAATATATGTTTTGTGTATGAAATTCTAGTCTTGGAAAACTTGATCTGCATTGTATCTAATGCGAAATCTGAACTTTTGTTTTAGGTACATAGCATTTGAGATAGGTTATTTTAAATATTTAAATTGACTGATTTATCGGTGTGTGAATAAACATATAAGCATGAATAAATAGCAAAGGTCAACGACAAGGCTGCTGAAAGGGATGTGGAAGAAAATAAAGGTTGGAAAACAATACCCTAGAATATCATTTGCATAATGAAAGTAAATGAAAAAAGTTTAGATGAAATTGCAAAATGTATAGAAGCTTGCTTAGAAAATTATTATTATTATTATTGAGTATATATTGTTGTGCATAAAAAAATTGTTTTCGTATTATTTATGTAATGATACATTTCTACAAGTTGTCTTGATTTTATTAGTTGAATCTGACATAGTATTTTATTAAAATTGAGTTTTTTTTCACCTTTGTTGCCATATTTTATGCTGCTTTATTTTTATTTAATTACGGCACCTTTTTAATTTTGCTAGTAAAAATTTAATTTCGATAATATTTATTGTTTAGATTTCTTAATTTTAAGTTTCTTATGGTAATGAATTTCAGATAATTAATTTTTTCAAGTTTTAGTTGATTTATTAATTTTAATCCTCTTAATGAGAAAGAATGATTGAAAACTGGTCTTCTCAGAAAGTTAAAACGAACAGTAGGTATCTAAAGAAAATACCATGTGAAAATGAATTTCATTAAAAATAAATTATAAAATAATACAGGAGTATACAGTACACTACTGCAGTATACATTATACAGTATACTATTGTACAGAGTTTAAATTGTGTTTGATAAATTTTAAGTGAGACTGGAATTTTATTTTCTTGGATTTTTGTTTCAGGTTTCCACTATGCTGAAAATCACATTGCAGATTTGTTAGAGCAATTACAATCCCAAATTTTCGCCAAAAGAAGTAAAAATGTAGATATTTTACGTCTTTCTTCGGAGGTATTTCTTGCATTTTATCCTATCATACCTTCATCTTATCTTTTTGAGTATTGTTCTAATATTTATTATCTATTCAGTAACTAAAAATCTCTTAACTGTCTTTCCGTCAGAATTTAAATTTTTTAAAAACTAAATTTAGATTTCAGATTATATTGTAGATAATGCATAGATATTTTAAATATACATACACTGTCATAATAAAAATTCTATGCTTAGAAACTTGATCTTATTTTGATAATTTTCTTTATTATTGTTTCCTTCTATAGATTTCTCTATTAGTTTTATTTTCAACTGCGTAATTGTTTGTCAGACCGTGGCTAAGTACAAATAATTAACTATATTTGAAATTTTACTGTATAAAAGTTGGAATTTTTTTTATTTAGTGGCGGGAAGACAAAGACAGTAAAAAAGAAAGTGATATATTGAAAAAATAATTTTAATAGCTAATGAAGAAAGTATTGATATTTTTTTGAGAGTGACGTTTTTGTTTTAGATTTTCTGTTTAATGGACCAAAAAAAACTTAAAATAAAGATTACTTTTGATTTTATAGAATTATCAGAAACCTGCATTTAAAGATGCGATCAAGCAGTTTATTTATGCAATGGGTTGTAAAAGTTTAATGAAAATCACCATATTATAATTTGGAGTCTAATTTTTTACTTCAGCATTATCAATAAATGTATGAGACACAAAAAAACTATGAAAATGCTTTCTTTTACCTTAGTTGTATGCATTAGAAATTTTTGTAATTTCGTGTAGTTTAAATTTGATATTAATGTAGAACTGCAGAATTCTGAGCTGTTGCTAAAATGAATGTTTCAAGTTATACATGGTTTTTCATGAATTATTTGAGATTTAAATTATGCTTTTTCTTCAATTAATGTATTGTAGTTTTAAATACTTATTCTAAAGAATTTTCATATTTTTAGATATGTAAATATTTGGGTGGTATTCGATTCACTAGCTGTAAGAGTGCTAAAGATCGAACTTCTATGTCCGTTACATTGGAACAAGCAATGGTACTTATAAATGATTTTAATTTAGATGACAAAGAAATGCCTCGTGTTCTGGAATGCATGAGAAGGTAATAAATTAAGTATTGCTTTATATTTTTTATTAAAAAATAACACACCTTTGATAGTGAAATTAAAAGCATCTTAAATTATTTATTATGATTATTACAATGGAAACTGGAGAGAAATCATCCAGACAAATTTCTATAAGCTGTTTTATGATTACATTTTCTTTCTTGAATTCAAAGATGTCTCCTTGACAGTGTAATGTTTAAATTTCCTATCTATGCTTAAGTATAATGTATTTAATTTCTATTTTTAAATACTTTTGCAAGTTTTAATCATATCCTTCTGCCAAATAGAATAATTCTTAATCCTTTTTCAATAGATATTTTATCACTATGGAAATAAAATGCATTATGAAATGTATTAATTTTACATAATGTATGGTAGATAATTATTTTACATAAATATTACACATGATTTGATAAATAGTCCATAGTTTAAATATTTATTTTACATAATTTATGGTGAATAGTCCAACAAGATATTTTCTTGTTTTCATCATAATAGTATAGTGTTGATATTGTTTTAAATAAGGGCTTTACAAATTAGTCCATGGGTCAGATGCGATTCGCTTCTAACTAACATACTCCAGAGTTTAAATTAATTAAGAAACAACATAGAATAATAATATAAAAATACAGGGTTGGTCAAAAAGTCCGTAAAAACTTTAAAAATTCATAAAACCCGAAAAAATGAAAATCGATTTGCAGGTTTAGCATTGATAGGGCACGGGATTTTTTTTAATAAGAAGGAAAAAAATTAAAAACCGACAGATGGCATTGGTGCGAACGACTTAGTTGAAAATGTACAAATGATACAGTCGACTGATTATAAATGCTTACGCTTTTGAACCGGAACCAGTACTCCGTGCATACCATGTAAATGAACAAGGAATCAGAGACTCGCACTGCGTAAATTCCGACAGAAAAGTCTGAAGATTGGAAAAGAAACTTTAACAGTTGCAGGCCTCATAACGCTTGTTCAGAAATTTAAGGAAACTGGATCTCTGAATGGATAATGTAAGGTCTGGATAACCCCAAAGCCCCTTTCCAACGACCTGTGCGCATCTGGAAAAAGGCGCACTTTCTCCTCTCGTGGTTTTCCGAGGTTCTTTGATATCTGTTTAGTTTACCGACAACTTGTGGGAAACTCCGGACCGACGTTCACAAGCTAGTCATACAATGGGTCAGTTGGCAGATTTGTGATCAAATCCGTAAGACCACAGGTCATCGGAACGCGTTTTAAGGCAGATACGTTCGTCGCGCGTTGCAGCCAAAGTAGAAACATTAGCATCTGAATCCGCTGCAGAGAGTAGCAGTGCACGCGAAGTTGGCAGATGCTTGGGCTTAACACTATACTCAATACATAACAGTCTTCGTAGAGTTTTTAATCAGTATCCATGCAAATTATAATCTTGCCATTAACTTTTACCGTCGGATACCGTGAAGACAAAGGCCTTTGCTTGATAAGCTGTCTCTAAAATTGGGATAAGATCTCACCTGAATCTAACATTTTGGTCAGATGAATTTCATTTTTCGCTCCATGGTGACTCTTGTTAACATTAACAAACGGTGCAAGTTTCCATGCCCCACTCGGTCTCCAGATCTGACACCAGCAGAATTTTAGCTATTGGGAAATTTAAAATCCCGTGTGTATCAATCCCTCCCATTCAATCTGCCTAGAGCTGTCATGTATACAGCCGGACATACTGCACTCTACCGCTGCTGGATTTGTGACGCGCCTGCAATCTGCTATCACCTTTGGTGACGAACATATGGAACACATACTACTATAATAAATGATTTAGAAACATTTTGTTATTTACGTGTATTTTCTTTCACTTATGTACGAAATGCCACCTGTCGGCTTCTTTTTTAATTAATTTTTCTGATCTTAAAAAAAAAGATCCTGTGACTTATTGATGCTTTGCCTGCCGTGACTTATTGTGCTTAATTTTAAGGATTTTATACATTTTTCAAATGTTTTTATGAACTTTCTGCTCAACCTGTATATCCAAGAAAGAACCAGATTATGAACAACTTTTGGAAATGCAGTACCAGCCATATTCAAAGAATTTCTTAAAAATAATATTTTTGAATTCTTATTTCATTTCATGATAAATTATATTCAAACACCGATTTTTTTCTCCTTTTGACCTACTTTTAAAAGGTTTGTATATCTCTGTCTTAGATTATTATTATTGTTGTTTTTGCAGTGAAGGAACTCGCCGCGAAAACACGTTGAAAAATACTGGCGTAAGAAAATATCATTTCAACAGTCTTCAGTTAATGACTCTACCAAGACTATATAGACCTCCTCCCGGAACATACGGAAATGTTGAATCTTGATAAAATTTTAAGTATAACAATTTTTTTTCATGTATTGAGGATCGAAACATTATCAAATGCTGATGTTAAGAAATCAAAATTGTTGTATATTTGTTTAGCATTTAATGTACTAACTACCTTTTAAAATATCACTGTAAGATTGATTCTTAAAAAGATGTTTTTTATTAAGATTTGGTGAATAATTTTATTTGTTTTATAACGTTTTGTATTTGTACTTTTTAAATTGGTGTATTTTTGTAAACATTTATTGCATCACTTTGGTACTGAATTTCTTTTAATATTTCGTTAAATATTGGAATTAGTTATTTAGAATTGCCACTTCCTATTAAAAATAGACACAGCAATCGGTCATTAATCATATTTATTTTGTGAATGACAACTATGGGTGAATTTTAAATGCTTAAATTCCAAATTCTGGAAAAAAATTATAGAACATCTCGCATTCTTTGTTTCATTTGGGGGGAATCTTTATGAAATTATTCATTGATACTTCATTTGTAATTAACTAAGTTTTCATTAGCACTAGATAAAAATGTAATATGTATTTTTAGTTTTGACATAAATCAGATATTCAAAATTCAAAAGATTTATATTTAGATCTGTGAATTTTCAAATTGTTCTTTTCAGTGAAAACATATTCTGCTTTGAATCTCAATATTATAGCAACAGATTCAGGTTATTTCAGAATCGTTGGTGGACAAATTGTTCATTTTGTTATTGTGAAATGAAGTAAAAACGTTGACACATTTAGGATTAAATATTATGAAGTAATCTCTTCTAAAGTCGTAAAGAGACATTTGTTTGTAAATAATGTTTTTAGTTTTGATTTCACACTTGCATAAATCTAAAGAAAATAATAACACTTTTTTTCATATTGCTATTCTTTTAATATTGAAGTCATTACCATAGCTACTTAAGAAAGTTAGATAATTATATGAAAGGTTAAGTTATTTATGTAATCATATTTTTTTTTTCTGTGAAGAATTTCAGAATTATACAAAACAATGATGAAATGAAATTTTAAGTTAACTTTTCCATATACTAACATGTATATTTACACTTTATATATATATATATATTATTGATTTGTAATGCTTTTATCTTCACTTTTATTATAGTAAAATATTATAAAGTTGAAATGAAATTCAATCTATCTAGTTAAAGAACCTACTCATTTTCCATGTTTGTTTGTTTTTCCAATATTTGTTGAGCATAGTTAATACTGAAAGTTTTTATTATTAGCCGTTCCAATTTAAAAAAGCATTTCTTTCTTAAGATTACTTTAAGTATGTAACATCAAGTATTAAAGATCATAAAATTTATTCAGTCAAAAAAATTCATCAAAAGAGAGAAAAGAACTGTAAATTATTACATAATTAAATCAAGTATAATACCGAAATTCTGAGTGACACGATTTGCCATCTCAAATTCAATGTTTAAAAAAAATAAGTAATTGAAAGAATAATTATTTGCTTTTTAAACTGTGGAAATTAAAAATTATATAAATTATTAAGTAAAATATATGACATATTCTTCTGCATGAGGAACTTCATAGAAAGTGCCAAATATTATAAAGACGAGAAAATGATAATTTTCTGACTCATTTAAAAATCCAGAATATAATGTTACACTTTTCCCTCTGAATAATTTAATGCCATGTTTAAAAGGCTCAAATTAATTCGGATATATTTGCTTCAGTTTTTTTATAACCAAGTATATCGCATTTATCACACTCATGCCATTCGTGTGCCAAAATTTTTTAATCGGCAATATATTATAAATGTGCCAAACAAAGAGTATTAAATAAATACCGATAACGTACTGGTTTTATGAAACTTGAAGACATGATATCTAAATTTTGACTCTTATGCTATTTAGAGTATGTGGCAATTTATGTTAATGTTGTAAATATTTACTTGAGATTGATTTTTAAGGCATGCATTATATTACAGAATTGCAATAGAAACTCAAAAATGTTGTAAGGTATTAATTCCTAAATATTACACTTTTAAAGAAGACCTTTGTCTTTATAGGTAATAAAATCATGAGCCAACTTATTAAAGATAGAAATTGCACATTTTGTCTTATCTGATTCGATGTTATTTACAAGCCATTTAACATGGAAAACTAAGCTTTCAGATTTTGCAGATCTTAATTTTAAGAAGAAGAAAAAATCCTGCATATGAAATGTATCTTCTTTGCGTTTATAATTATTTTTTCCTAACCTGTATGTAAAAACAAAAAGATAATAATTATGTACTTAGTTTCTGATAAGCTATTGTTTTATAATGTTTAAGATTTAAAGTTTAATTTGAATAACGATTTGATAATTGAACATTCTTCATTTACCTTTTTTTGTAAAAATAAATGTACTTATACACAAATGACTCTTGTTTTATTTTAATGCATCTTTTTATTTGGCCGTATGTTCTAACATTCTTTGCGATAGAAAATTCATTTTGTGACATGAAATTTTTTTAATTATTATTTTTATTATTATTATAAATAGTTTCTAGTAATAATTGATAGACATAGCTAATAAATGATGCAGAAATATTGATTTTCATTGTAAGAAACGGAAATTAAATGTTCCTTATATCTCCTATGAAATGAACTATAATCAAGCATGAAAATAATTTTTGTATTTATAATGATTTTAATAATAATATTTATAAATTAATATTAAATTTTATTTTTTTAAGAATTTTTACTTCATTGGGTTACATTCAACTTTTTAGATTTTTCATGCAAGTATTTTTTTTCCATTGCAATGTACTTGTTTTAAAATATTTATACACCATTTATCCCCATTCATATTTTTGCATTATAGTTTTATAAATAATTTTTTGGAAAATATTTGTAGAAACTGCATGGATACGTTTGCACGGGAAATTAGGCAATTGCTTGCTTTGCTTGTTTAAAAATCCGGCCCTTTATCTCTCCTCCATAAAGATTCTGGATTTTGAGCAAAGCTGTGAAAGACATGAGTACTCTATTTTATAATTATTATCGGGGTCCTGTACATGTGCTTCGTGGTGCAGTGACAAAAAATCGAGTATGTACACTGATGGAAAAAAAATCCCAACACTAGGAAGGAGCTGTGCTAGATAAACGGAATTTGGTAGGCGTGTTTATACATCTGAAAGATGACGTCGATTCAAATTTCGAGCTACGCGCGTAAGTGTGGCTCTAGTAGCAACACTATGAACATGCAAATGAGGTTTGCTTTAAATAAGCGCTGTAAGGTTCGTGATCGTGATTTACCGTTGAGATTTGACGTAGTGGGTTAATGTTAGTCAAAGATGCCTCTGAGAAGACGAAGAAGCCATTATCAACAGCTCACTGAGTTTGAACGAGGTCGTGTTGTAGGGCTATGAGAAGGTGGGTTTTCTTTCCGCGATATTGCTGAAAGACTTGGCAGGAATGTATCCACTGTGCATGAGTATTGGCGGCAGTGGTCAAGGGAAGGTACTGCCTCAAGAAGACCAGGCTCCGGGCGGCCACGTGGTTCTACTGAGACGGAAGACCATCGTATTCGGCGTATGGCTGTGGTTAATCGTACTGCGTCTGCAGCTGAAATTCGAGCTGCAGTTGGCACCACAGTGACACAACGAGCTGTTACAAATCGGTTACTTCAAGGACAGCTCCGAGCCCGACGCCCTGTACAGTGCATTCCACTGACTCCAAACCACTGCTGTTTGCGACGTGAGTGGTGTCAAGCTAGAGTTCATTGGAGGACGGAGTGGAGATCTGTTGTGTTTTCTGATGAAAGCCGGTTCTGCTTTGGTCGCAGTGATAGCCGTTTGTTGGTTAGAAAGAGGCCAGGTGAACGCCTGCTAGTGACCTGTCTGCGGCCTAGACACACAGGGCCTACTCCTGGAGTTATGGTTTGGGGAGCAATTTCGTATGACAGCAGGAGCACTCTCGTGGTTATCCCACGCACCCTGACTGCAAATTTTTGTACGTCAGTTTAGTGATACAACCTGTTGTGCTGCCATTCATGAACAGCATTCAAGGGGGTGTTTTCCAACAGGTTAACGCTCGTCCTCATACCGCTATTGTAACCCAACATGCTCTACAGAGTGTCGACATGTTGCCTTGGCCTGCTAGATCACCAGATCTTTCTCCAATTGAGCACGTATGGGACATCATTGGACGGCAACTCCAGCGTCCTCCACAACCAGCATTAACCGTCCCTGCATTGACCGCCCAAGTGCAACAGGCATGGAACTCCATCCCTCAAACTGATATCCGACACCTGTACGACACAATGCATGCACGTTTGCATGCTTGCATTCAAAATTCTGGCGGTTACACCGGTTACTAATGTACCAACATTTCACATTTGAAATTGCTCTTCTCGCCAATGGCTCTATCTGTGATCTTGAAACTTTAATCAATTAAATATGTTACCTAGACAAATGTATTCCTAAAATTTCATTACTGTACAATAATTTTTTCTTGGTGTTGGGATTTTTTCCCCATCAGTGTATTTCGGACACTTTTTGCCAACTAATTGAAACTAAACTTTGTCATTGAAATACAATTTTAGCAACAAATTTCTATTTTCTAAGCATTTGTGCCTTTGAGTTGTCGTGTTTATATGCTTACGAATGTAGTACCAACCCGCAGTCGGATATGGTTTAAAATTTACTATGGATCTACATTCTAGGTGTTAAAACTGTGTGCCTTATTTTATCCATCTAGTTTTTTATGTTTTTGAAATTATAATGTTTACTTGCTCTTGAACAGACAGGCAATTTTCCTCTAAATATATTTCGTTCAAAATTTCTTCAAAACCTACAAATTTTATGTAAAGACCATGAACCAAATACGTTTTTGAATTCAATGTAGACAGAACTCTTTAATTCCAATTATATGTTCTTTGGACTCGAGAAAGTCTAGAAAGGTCAGGATTTGTTAAATTCATCTCCAGGGAAAGGTTGTTTTTTTTTACTGTTACAATAAATCTCATTGTATACTTTGTATCAAAGAAAATAAAAATCTATTCTAATATTATAAATGTGAAAGTTTGGATGCATGGATGTTTGTTACTCAATCACCCGAAAACGGCTGAACGGAATTGGATGAAATTTAGCAAAAGGATAGATTATAGTCAGGAATAGAACATAGGCTACTTTTTATTCCGGTTAATCTTTTATTAATTAAAAACTAGCTTTCGCACCAAAATGCTGTGGCCAAATCCCGCCAAAAATGAGTAAGCCTCCAGTTTTTCTTCCCCTAACAGTAATCAGGTTAGGCTTAGCATGATTTTGACCGATTATTTCAAACGATTCTGTTCATTTTCTTAGTGTTTGATGTATTTAAAATCAAACGTTAATTAATCGATCTTTTGGATTCATTCTGAAATACTTTTAAATTAAAACAGAGAAAAGAAAATGAAAAATTTCTAATCTGCATTGCGTTTCCCCAAGTGACGTAGGAAAGTCAAGTATTTGAATTACGCCAACTGGCGTTGAAAGTTCACGCGTGATTGTTGACAATGGTATTTTTATTTAAATTAAAAGTTTAAAAATTATGTGTATTATACTGTTATAGTTATCTCAATATCGATAGATATACTTGGCTTGCTGTTTTGTATTACTTCGGGTGCACTCTGTAAATAAATTGTTTTTACATTTGTTGTGTGATTTTGTAATTAAATTATATTTATGTTAGCTATATATTTTTCGTATATGTTTATACATTTTATTTATCATTTGTAGGTTAGTTTCAATATTTTTGATTTGTTATTATTTGATAGATTTTAGAAATGCCCAGAAAACGCAAATCTGATCTTTCGAAGAGAAGTAATAAAGCTCTGGCTATGAAAGTAGCTAGAAGATCTATTTGCAATTTTAGTGAGCATTCCGCTGGCATTGCTACAACTTTGCTTAATGGTGTCCTGACTGCACATTCCGTTTTCAAATTGCCGCTTAATTTTATTTTGCAAGAGAAGACACCTCAACATGCAACGTCACCAAAACAGGCGGCCGGGGAATCCTTTTGTACCAGTGCAAGTTAATAGTATAGGATGAGAGAGTATATAGGCGTTAAACCACACTCTGTAGGACATCCGAGGCAACCAGGCGGTGATGGGTGGCGTTGTCGTTTTGCTCGCAGAAGATTTTAGACAGCCACTGCTGATCAGACCGTCAGTTCTCATACATATATAGGGCCGCGGTGGCCTGGTGGTAAGGTCTCGGCTTCGGAACCGGAGGGTTTCAGGTTCGAGACTCGATTCCACCGAAGATCCGTCGTGTGAGGGGGTCTCTTGCACGTTAAATCTGTCAGGCCAAACGTCCTCCCGTTGGTGTGGTGTGGAGAGGGGGTGCCACTTCAGGTGTCGTCCTCGTCACCTGACCGTGGTTCAAAATTACGAGGTCCTTCCCAAAATAGCCCTCGTGTTGCTTTGAACGGGACGTTAATATAACTAAACTAAAACTCATACATATATATCAAAATTTCCTCACGAACGAAATCACAGGAAATAGCTAGTGTAGAATATACAACTGGATATCTCGTCCTTTCAATTACCGTATTTTTCGCCGTATAAGACGCACTTTTTCTCCCCAAAATCGGGGGGAAAAAGTGCCTGCGTCTTATACGGCAAATACAAAAGCCCACCATGGCCCTCCGCTGCCCCTCCACCTCTGCATACATACCTTACCGCAGGAATACTCGGCCACTCCGTTCCCTTCCACCTCTTGGCGCCGTCTGAGACCAGGAAGCCCCGGCAACGGCAACGTCGTGATGTTTCGGAGTTCCGCGATGTGACAAAGTGGTCACGAGCACCTCCACATCATAATTTTGAATAGAACTTTGCTCTGCCTCGCACTGTATTTGGACGGTCTCTGCCTCGCGCTGCGATTGGCTGAGCGAAGAGGCGCGTGCCTTCGCTCGCTCCCGCGCTGGCTTTGTGCACTTTTTAGAGTCTCGTAAGCCAGCGCGGGAGCGGGTGAAGGCACGCGTCTCTTCGCTCAGCCAATCGCAGTGCTGGAGCAAGCGGAGGCGCGGATAGCTGTGATATATGTAGTATGGTATATATGAATGAAATATATCATATTTCATACCACCCCATCAAGATGTCGAAGCAGAAGAGACTGGCATATAAAGTTGCTTTCAAGCTGGAAGTAATAAAATTTGCTAAGGAGCATGGAAACAGAGCAGCGGAGAGACACTTTGGGCCACCTCCAACTGAGAAAATGATAAGAGAGTGGAGGAAACAGGAGGATCAGCTCCAAAAGTTGGATAAAAGCAAGCACACCTTGCGTGGACCAACTGCAAAGTGGCCAGAGTTAGAGGTAGAAGTAAAGGAGTGGATCACACGTCACCGGCAAAATGGACTTTCTGTCTCAACAAAAATGATAATCTATGAGGCCAAACGCATTGCTGTGGAGAAAGGCATTCAGGATTTCACCGGATCACCATCGTGGTGCTATAAATTTATGAAGAGATCTGGCCTTTCTATGCGCACCAAAACCAGAATTGCACAAAAAATGCCGAAGGAATACGAATCAAAGATTCTGACTTTTCATAAGTTTGTTATTGATGCGAGGAAGAAGATTAACTTTGAAATGAGCGAGATTGGGAACATGGATGAAGTCCCGCTAACGTTTGATGTGTCATCTAACAGAACCATAGATAACAAAGGAGCCAAAAGCATAATCGTAAAAACCTCAGGGCATGAGAAAACCCACTACTCGGTTGTGCTGTCCTACTGTGCAGATGGTACCAAACTGCCGCCAATGTTGATCTTTAAAAGGAAAACATTCCCAAAAGAAACAATTCCACGGGGAGTCATCGTGCACGTTCATGATAAAGGGTGGATGGACGAAAATGGCATGAGGCTGTGGATTGACAAAGTGTGGTCCAAACGTCCTGGCGGGCTTCTGAAGAAATCTTCCTTGTTGGTGCTTGACCAGTTCAGAGCGCACATTACAGAAACTACTAAAAAGAACTTTAAGGAAGTTAAGACCCAAATAGCTGTGATTCCTGGTGGTCTTACCAGCCAGCTGCAACCTCTGGACGTTTCTATCAACAAACCGTTCAAAGTTCTGATGCGAGAGGAGTGGAACACCTGGATGGCAGCTGGGAACCATGATCTGACTCCTACTGGACGGATGATCACTATCACAAAAGTGTGTGAATGGGTTAAAAGGTCATGGGACTCCGTAAAGAAAGACATTGTTATAAAATCATTCAAGAAGTGTGGCATTAGTAATGTCTTGGAAGGAACAGAAGACGACGTCTTATTTGACACCAGTGAGGAAGAAAGTGATGACAATGACTGCGTGGATCTGTCCTTCCTTATTTCTCATAGCAGCGAAGAAGAGGAATTCTTGGGGTTAGAATAAAAACATGACAGACTTATTTTTGTTACTTTCACTGTTTGCTGACTGTTTATGAGAGTAAAGATAGCTCTTAGTATGTTACATGGTTGACATAAAATTCTTCTTAAACTGCTGTTAACTTTATACAGTTGATATAAAATATTTTACTACAGAATTTGGTTCATAATCTTTTTTTTTCTAGATTTGCCTCCTTTAAAATTGGGTGCGTCTTATATGCCGGTGCGTCTTATACGGCGAAAAATACGGTAGTTTGCTTCTTTTAGAGCAAAGGAATTTAAATTTTATCATAAATAAAACTATTCACTTGAAAGGATACTTTTCTCTAACATGTACGAAAATTGGTAACTGTTTTTGTATAATTATTATTTTTTTAATATAATTTGAAAATTATCTCTTATAATCTCATCTATTAAGTATATTTTCCAGTTTTTCTTTCATTTTTAATTAATAATTTATGTACTAAATGCACTGTGAATCAAATGAAACTTTTCTTTATTATACATCACATAAAAATTAGTGTTCTGAAGTCGTCGCAACAGTAAGACACAAATTTTAATTTACTCCGCCTTTTGGAAAATATTAATGATTTGTATTTTATTTTCTGATGTTTTAAACTTGTGTGTTGTGGCTTATCCCACCTTGTTGACAGTAACATCAAACCAGGTCCATGAGCCCAAAGCATCCAAACAATGCCTCAGGACTCGAGAACAACTGGCTTTTATTGAAACCGATGCAGGCCAAAATGTGGACAGTAGTAGCTTGAGTCGCATTGTATTTTGGACACATGGGATACACTTTGTGGCCCGTCACATGACATTGCACACGAGTTTGTCCACTTCGAAATCTAGCGAGAAATGTCTGATTGCGCCTGTTGCCAACCTCAACTTAAGCAACTCCAGAGCGACTTTCCGTATACCATTCGTGCATGGAGGCCCTCCACCAATAATAACATATCTTACCGGACCCGGCTGGCGATTTCTGAAAAAGTAAGGCAGCCACCATGAGCAGTAGTGTTATGGCTGCCCTCTCGGGCCAGGCCATCAGCAGTTTCATTTCCGTGCACATTCACATGCGATAATATTCACAAACAGAAGATGAGGATTTCAAGCGTTGCAAAACTTTAAATGCACCCCCTCCCCGCAGGACAATACTGACTGCATTGATTCATTTAATGAAATCGAAATCTCTTCCGAGTTTTGCTTTCCAGGATCACACACACTATTATAATATTATTACAATAAGTCATTCGAATTATCTAACGTTTGTTACTGTTCTGAAAAATATATTAGCTTTAACAATTATCATCACAACTGCTAAAGAATCTTATCAAGAAAGTTTTCAATAAAATATTTATTATTTTTTAACCAACTTTTTATTGAAAATCATAAATTTGGGATCCAGTATTAGTCAATAACAATTTATTTTTTTAAACATTTTATGTATTAGACCCCAATAAGACACACACAAAAAAAGTAATATTAACATTTTGTTATAAAACATGTAAGAAATTAAAATAAATCGTTTGCATATCACATATTTCATAAATTTATGTACCGAGTTTTTTTGTGTGTGTGATTGAAATACTAAGATTAGAAGCATGAAACTTGATGTGTATAAAAGAAACATTTTATTAACTTGCACTTTAGTGTAACAATGCACAGTGATCATATAAAAATGTAATTTTTTTAAAGTAAATTTAAGAGACTGAAAGTAACACAATTAGGAGCAATGTTTAGAGATTTTTTTTTTTTTTTTTTTGTATTTCCCTTTATAGTTGAATAATTCTACAAATTTGTTTCTACTATTTTATGAGTTCTTAATAAGTTTATTTTAATGAAATCTGGATCTTTTTTTTTTCAATTCATAGGTTTTCTTCTGCTTTTTAAGGAGGTAATCAGGCAAATTTTGTCTAAAAATATAATTGGGCAAATTTTATCTAAAAAATAGGCACATCAATTGATAAACATTCTGTTTTTTATTAACTACACAAAATCTGTACAATGTAGAATTGTTATACTTGAGAGCATTATTTATCTACAATGCATAACAAAATAGCAGATTCCATTTATCTACATAACTTGGTTTTAAAAGTTCATTCTGTTCGTGTAGATTCATTTGGATATTTCTTATTTTCTTTATCTTGATTTTGTAGTCTTAATTCTTCATCTAATCGTTCTTTAGCTCTGAATACCTGCAATTAAAAATTTAAAAAATTATAACTTGTATGCCATAGGAGTTGATATAAAAATAAAACTCCAATGAAAAAAACTAAGCTTCAAAGCGAATTATGCAGCTGCGGTAAAAACTTATGAATTGAAAAAAAAAAAAAAGTTTTTGCATTTTTAGTTACCACAGAAAATCTGAAAATTAAGTGAAATGATTAATGAGTTTTATACTGATTTCACCAATAAATTACAATTTAATAATGTATTGCGAAACTAATCACAGCTAACTTTGCTCTCAAAGTAAAGCTGTTTCAATAACCAAACACAAATAAAGATGAGAAGACATAAAAAAAAATTGTTTAATTTTCTAAGCATATCAGTTCTTTAACATAAGTAAAAATAATTTCATCCAGTTTCAGATTATAATTTATTATGAGATTTTCTACTAGTATTAGGATGTTATAATTTTTGAATATTAAAATAACAATTAGCTATTAATTTTTACCCTAGGAAACACACCAACTTGTAAAGAGTTTTTATAATTATCAGGTAATAAACACTTCAGCAAGTAATGTAAAATCATGGCGGTTAAACCCCATATGCGATATCCACCCACAATGTATACTGGCATAGCATAACCACGTTTGTAACGAGTGTAAAAAATGTTGTTTGGATCACATAAAGATTCAAGAGACACTGTAAAAACGTATTCTACTTCATCTTTGTTAATGGTAAAATCTTCCACATGTATATCTCCAATGAAAGCAACTACAGGTGTAATAGTAATACTTCCTGTTCTTGATGGAAAAGTTGGCATTTTAGTCCATATTTCAACATCTGATGAAAAACCAATCTCTTCCTGGGTTTCTCGCAGAGCTACATCAATGGAATTTTTATCAGAATGTTCTTTCATTCCTCCAGGAAAACTTGCATCACCTTTGTTTCTACCCATTGTCACTGACCGCATAGTTAATAACACAGAAGGTTCTTGGTTTACTTGGCATAGTGGAATTAATACAGATGCTTCTCTTGCTGTTTTATTAGTAACAAAATCTATTTTCAATTTTTCCATACATTTAATGAATTGCTCTTTCGAAGATTCTGAAAACACATCCCTAGAAGCTAACACTGAGAAGAAACGCTGTTCATTCAATATATACCCACAAGCTCTTGTTGGCCAAGAGGATAATATACCCTGACAAAGAAAGGAAGAAAGCTTCATGATTGAACAATAAAAATAAAAATATATACTCTTTATTTTAAAGCAATAACTTAAAAAAAAAATAACAATACAACAAAAGCAAGCAAGATTGAGATCTTTTATCAATATTTTGATATAATAAACAATAAATCTCAGTATCATTTATCTACCTTTGAAGTTTTCTTTGGTACTCATATAGAAATAAAAGATAATTTTAAGAAACTTTACAAGAAATTGATCTTTTAAATCTCCTTGAATTCAGTTAAGTAGCAATATCTCTTACTTTGCTCTGGAGATACAGACTACCTCCTTTGCTCTTGTCATTAACTGAAAATAAATGTTCAAAGTTTTTCCTGATTAATTCTGGATCAAGCTCTTGTACATTCAATATATTTTTTGCTTCTTCTAATGTGATCCCAGTTTTTATATTTGTTTCTGCTTGCGCCCTTGAATTACCACCACCTTTTTGTGCAGCAGCTTGGGTTGCTGAAGGAAAATTAATTGTTTAGTAATAATTTAAAAAAAAATTTATGCCTACTATCAATAACAATCAACAAAAGTTCAAGGAAACTTGGTTTTTATAAGATAACTGAAAAGTTACAGGAAAACATTCAAAAAATAAATAGGCATGGAAAATATTAATATCTACACAAAATAATAAAATATCATTATTCAAATTTAATTAGAAAAGGAACCATTGTATTTTAAAGAAAAATTGAATACAATTTTTTTCTTCTTTATTAGAAGAAACTATTTATTATTAATGTTATTGATTTAGAAGTTTTATAAATTATGTTAAAGTGAAGCAGTTCTATTTTGAACCAGCAAATATCCACAATTTTAAAAAGATAGATCTTTTACATATATTTTAATGCTATATTAGAATTATTACAAATAGAAAATGCAAAGCAATGTTATGCTAAAGTAACACTTAGACAAAGATTTAGTGCTAACAAATTATACCATTTTAATGAATATTGTTTTATGAATGATATTGTGATTATCAACAGGATAATTAAAATGCTAAGAGCAAAAATTACCACAATTAATAACTTTACTGAAAGTTTTCTTAATCGAGAAAACAATAACATAAAAAATAGCTTTAATATTCTTATTAGCATTTACACAATAAAGTCTTTTTATAGAAATGTTAATCCATTTTCAAGGTTGTTAATTAATTTTTGTTGCACAAGTTGAATTTTTCAAGATCAGGTTTATTTAGATTATTCTAAATGTAAATTTAATAAAATGAAAAATTTATATTCACAATAAAATATTAATATGCATATGTTAAATAATGTAATTGGCAAGAAATTTCACTTAATCATCAGACACAAAAATGCACAATTTATATGAATGCACACTTGAAGCCAAAGTTTAAAAATCAATCCAATAAATAGCTAAAAACCCCAAAAGTGTAATTGCTTTTCTCCCCTATTTATTTACATTTACACTAATTAATGCATAACAAGCAGAAAGTACCACAAATAAAATGTTTTTTTATAAAAAAATAAAGCCTTTTCAGATTTCCCTTAAAAAAGAACAGAAAAGGAGAGTAGGGATATTCAAATCTTCCAGATATTAAGGGATGATCCCTTATTTCTGCAGATCTAATAACACAGTTTCAACTCACAGTCATTCCAACAAGTATATCAATTGACATTTCAAATAATTTTAAGTCATAATAAAGATTTTTTTTTTTTTAAATTTAAGGTCAGATGTAATGCTCTGAAAACAGTTTCATTCAACAACATACCTTCATAAAATAGCATAAAAAATTATCAATTTTATTTTTATAAAGTCATCTAATTTCATACAGGTAATGTTAACAATTGAATAAAAAGATTTTTGAAATCATGTCAGAAAATACAACAGTTTTGCAGCTCCAAAAAACAAAGATGCCAATGCAATTATCAGATATCTCTTGTACACACACAACAAAAACTTCAATGATTTACCTGCATATTCTTGTTTAAGGGTTCATTTTAAAAGAGCAAATGATGCGACATTTAACAGAAGCATACTAAGGAACAGACAGTTTTGAATACACAAAACACACATAATAACAGATTATTTCATTTTGTTCAAGTCAACATATTTAAGGCAACATTTTAAATCAAGCTAATTATCAAAAATATCAAATAATATAAAACTATAGTTACTTCTACTGTAAGAACCTGCTTTTTAATGAAGCAAATTACCTGCATATTCTTGCTTAAGGGCTCGAGCAAATGCCCGACTAATAACCTGAGCTCCCAAAACAACTGCTTGTGCTATAAATTTGGCCTGAAACCATGAGAATATTAATAGTTAAAACAATTACAGTTTGAAAACAATATTTTATACCTCTGTCAGATCAAAATCAAATTCATTTCACAAAGTAAAAGCTATTTTCTATTAAATACTTAGAACTTGGTTTACCATTCTATAATATGAAGGCAAGGTGATCAGTGAAGTCTTTTAAATTCTAAATGGCATCTTGAACAACACTCATTGTAACATTTACTTTTAGTTAAATGGTTATGCTGTATTTATTGAGACAAATTATAACACTCATAGTGACAAAATAAGGAAGTTACAAGAAACAAAATAAATATGCCAAAAATTCAATTAGGAAAATGTATACTGCATCATAATAAAAACACAGGACAAAACTTAACAATGTTATCTGCAAAATTGTTAGTGAAATTTGCTATTAAAATTACGAACTCTCAATGGCTTGAAAAAGGTTTGTCTAAAATTGAGTATATTCCTCAGTATTATCAAAAGAGTTTTTCTGAGTTGAGCAATGGCAAAATGAAAATTAAGTAATAAAGAAAGTAAAAAAATATAAATTAGAAAGAAAAAAAAAGTTTAAAAAAATGTACTTGGGGGGAAAAAAGGAGAGATAATCTAAGGATACACTTTTCGCTGATCCTCATTTTTTGTAAATGTCTTATTTCACCACTAAGGACACCATAACAAGCTCAATAAATTCAGCATTACAACTATAATATAGGTATATACTGATTCCCTGGATACATGAGATACTATTTTGAATTTAAAAGGCTTAAAAAGGAATTTTACCAGCCATCCTGTATACATGCATATAAAAAGTCGAAAGAAATCCCGATATTACTGTTAATAAAAGAAAAAAAATCAATTACTTTTAATTTGTTACATTATTAAGATAACTCCTTCAACATACATCTGTTTTAAATCAAATGTTTAGTAATTAAAGAAGAAAAAATATCACAGACTGTTCTCATTAAAATAAAAGTATTCATAGAAAGAGACAGTATTTTAAGAATGCCTTTTGCTCAGCAAATAGCCGTAATGATTTAATATCTTCAAGTGAAGAATTAATTAACTTAAGTTAATACAATTATATATTACATTTTAAATAATAATTGCAGAAATTGTCCTTTTGAGACAAGAAGTTAAAAAGAAAAACAAACATTGCAAAATATGTTAAACAAGGATTCTAAATTATAAATGCATCTCTTCACAGAAAAGTGATTTAGTTGTCTTACTTCTGATTAATTGTTTTACTTCTGATTCAAAATAATAAGCAAAACTGATTTCTAACTTTATCTCATCTCATTTTAAATTTGAAACAATTCTTTTAAACAGTAATGTAAAACTTTAAAAGCATCAAAAAGAATATGTTACATTTCAAAATCTATTTTGTTCTATGCAAATTAATCATCAAAAATGCAATATTATAATTATACTTTTCTCTACCACTGCATGCTGCAAATTAAATCAGAAAAAAAAAAAAAAAATCTAAGATTTTCCAATTTGTCAGATATTCATTGAGGCTCTTAAGAATCCACCTTTCCTCTATAATAGTGTCGTTAGATCAAGATTTTACAGAGAACCAAATTTTTTCATTTACCTTTTCATCTTAATATTTCATAGAACAATAATAAATTTCTATTTAAAAATCAAGATTAAAAGATAATAATTTATGTCAAATATTTTAAAAGTCAGAAAGCAAAAGCTGTAAAACACTATGTCAAAAATCCCTTACATAAATGTGAGAATGTTGTAGATCAGTGGCTCCTGCTATCAAAGACTCAACATTTCTTTTTTTAATCCAGAACAAATCAAATATGATATATCTTTTATTAGTAATATTTACAACAAAGACAACTAAAAATATCTTGAGAAATTATAACTAAAAATTAAAGAAAAAGACAAAATTTGATACCAAACAAACTGCATATAGATTTCTAATGAAAGTAACAACTCAAAATTGTTGATATAAATATTTACATAATAGCAAACATTTCTAATGAAAGTAACAACTCAAGATTGTTGATATAAATATCTATGCAACAGCAAACAACAATCAGTGCAAATATTGTAAGAATTTAAGATATTCATGTGATATAAATAGAACATATGATATTCATCATAGGTTACATTAAACCCACAACGAAGATCTTTGAAGCCTAGCATACATAACAAAAGGATTAGTAAATATTTCATAGCCTAATATTTAAAATAATTCAAAATTATTAATAATAAACCACAACTTTAGACACTGCCACTAGTGATGTTGCAACGAAAAACTTTTTTTCGAACAAATATTTTAACTGCTAATCATAAAATAACACTAATTTTTCAAACAAAGACATAAGAACTTATTTAATTTGTGGATTGTCTCATTAGTACAAGCAATTATTTACATTAAAAAAAGGAAATTAGTTTTCTATCTGATCCAAAATTACTAACATTTATTTTGGGTCAGCTTTGGTAGCAATTACCATCAATAAACTATCAGCACAAACTGTCCAACATTGTCACACTATCCTTACAATAAATATTGTCCGGCATTCAGAATATTGAAAAACATCACAAAGACATCGGAAAATATCTTATGATAATCGAAAATTATACTCTGAAATAGATAAGTGGGCAACAGCAAAAATATAGCCAGTGTTAAGGAATAAAATATTAATTTTAAGTTGTCCTTGCACTTTTTTTTTATACAGTCTTTCCAAAAAAAAAATAAGCTTTCACAGAAATAGATGTTTTTGCTTGTTTGCAGTCCATTTAAGATTGGACTTCCATTTATTTGGCTTTGTGTTAGCATTTTTCTATGAAATTCTAGATACAGAAATATAATATTAGAGTTCCAAATATCCTTTTATTATTTTTTATCACAATGGTCATATGAAATAGTCTGATTTAAAACTTATAATATTCGATGAAAAAATGCCGGAATTATTTTGGCATTTTATGATTAAAAGCATATTCCATTATCCAAATTAAAATTCAAATACATAAAAGAAAACACGAGTGATATATTCATGCTGTACCAAGGTAAAAGAGTAAATGTAAGATAAACTTCTAAAACTAAAGACGTTAAATAAGAATACAAATGTTACCAAGAAAAAAAATACACTTTTTAAATTCAAATTCTGAGCACATCATTAATTTAAATTTCACAAGGATTTGGTATACGTTTTGAGTCGATCAGAGATAAATATTCATTTACTGTGTTTATCCTTAAAAGAATATAATCATTACATATAATAATAATAATTCCAAATGCATTACTTACACTTTCAATAAATTTCAAAACACATGATTTACCTAACTATATATATAATGCCTTAGATTTATAATGGATAGCTTATATCAGACACACGTCAAATGACGCAATAGTATGTAGCAAGGTTCAACATCTGATGAAATATTAAAATGTCTCAGTGTTTCTATATTTTCATATAACTGAAGCAGATTAATAAACATAAATGCAGATTTAATTCCAAATGCATCACTTGCACTTTCAATAAATTTCAAAACACATGATTTACCTAACTAATGAATGAAAAGGAAAAGTATACTTTTAGAAATTCAATGGATGTATAATAAACTAAGAAACACAACGTACCATGTTCAACTTTCACTATATAAATACCGATCTAAAAAATTAACAGGAACTGCTAGAAATTCGCTTTAAAAGTATTTTCGAGCATTCATTCGTACAGCAGTGAAATTTCGGACAACTTCTAAACAAAACCCATGTGCTTTTTGTGTTGCCAGATGAAAAAAATTAAAAGTATATTTCTCTTTCACTTTTTAATTGAGTAACATTATTGTCATGTGGTGTTTGTATTAAGAAATCGTTTTAACGCTTTCACTATTGTTTTATTTCCAGCACCCTTTATTTCAGAGCCTATAATGCTCTTTGGTTCAGTTTTCGAACAGTTTAGTGAAGAAAGTATAGTATTAAACTTTAAATATACATTTTCTTCATTAAATGCTTTAAAAAGTAATAAAAGTATTTATTAGAAAATCTAATTTATTCCTTGTTATAAATGTTTCAGAAAATGAAACCCCTATTCCTGAATCATCTAAGTGATAAAGATTTAAAATTTGTTAATAAAAAAATAATAAAGCTCTGCCTAGTCGACAATTACCTTAAGACCTTATCAGACGGGCAAATGCCGAGGACACTTTCGTAGACAAACGAGTAGATACGCATAATCCACGATTTTTTTAATAACAAATAATTTTGCTATTGGTATTTTTAAATATTTGTTCCAAATATCTGTTATTTCAATCATATTATCAATTAAAATTATTAATTAGTATTAAATATTAAATTTATTAATTTTAATTAATATTTAATTTACTAATTAATGTGTGATTGAATCAATTTATTTATTTCAGCTTACTTTTTAAATTTGATTTTTTCAAAACTTTTAACTTAATTTATATACTAAAGTAAATGATTTTCTAAATAAGCTGAATTAAAAATACATGACATTTCTTTAAAATGTTTACTTTAGTTCTATATTCTACTAATAGATGGTGTTTGCAGTGACCACAATATATGCAATCACAAATTCATGCCACAAGTAGTTATAAATGTTCTATAGTACATTGAAAAATGAGAATATTGGAAAGTCAAGGTCACTAACATTAAGTAAAACGGTGATTTCGCCTTTTCCACTGAAGTCACTGGAAAAGGGCGAAGTCACCGCTCCGATAAATTTCAGTGATATGCAATTCAACAATATGATAATTCTTAGAATAATTGTTCCGTTCACTTCTTTAGTCCATTCACAGATTTCTCTTTTTTCCTTTATTCGCGTTAAGGGGATGGAACCTTTAAGTACACAAGAGAAGAATGTTGTGTTTTTCTGGGATTTCCTTTCCACTTTTTAATATACATATCACATATTACTTTTTAATTAGTTTGATACAGCTTTATTTTTTTCTTTCTCGCATCTTTTTTTTTTTTTTTTTTTTTTTTTTTTGGGTTCAAAGGATACATTTTGACAAATGGCTGTGGCAGTGTTTTTAAAAAATTACATATGTTCTTTTATATATACTATTTAAAAGTTACTGAATGTCGAATTTTATGAATATAGTTTCTTTTAAATAATTATTTCTTTTAAATAAGTTAACATTTTTAAGCTTACTAATAAAATTATTACATTTTTTCTTATGTAAATAATTTTATTAATACTGAGATTTTGAAGTTTTCAATTTGCTCAGAGGAAAGACATGAAATTCAAATTTGTATACATATTGAATAAATTATGATAACAATTTCAAATTACGCAATATAAAAGATAAAGATTCCATTTTTTAAATCTATGCAACTTAAAAATGAGTTATTTCATTTAGTTTATTGGAATCATTAAAAAACAAGAAAGCAAAATAATTAATATTTACAAATTATGATAATTATGTAATATAAAAGATACAGATACCATTTTATAAATTTATGCAACTTATGAATCAGTTATTTTATTTTAATTTGTAGAAATCCTTAAAAAACAAGCTAACAAAATAATTAATATTTACATCATAAATTTTATTTACACATTTCAAAAAATATAAATAATATACATATGAATAATTATTCGAAAAAATATGATCAAATAATTTTTTCAATGTAATCAATCATCTATTTAAAATAAGTCAAGGATTATTAATTATTCTAGATATTTAGAAAGAAAACAAACATAGGATGACAAGAATGTCAAAGTAAATGATGAAATCAATTTTATTCAACAGAAACCTTTTAGATACCAAATAGTTTTTTATCACCAATAAAAACATAATGTCGAGCTATATGCTTTTAAAGTAGAACATTTCTGAAATGTATTTTTAAATGCTAAAGCTACACTTAATGAATATCATAAAATAAAACAAAAACATACAATACAGTAAATTTAATAAACACGAGTAAGGTCATGGTAAATGTGTATACATATAGAAATTAAATAATATATAAAGTGGAGTTGGAAGAAACACTTATGTTTTTACATAAATTTATGATTCAAAATTGATATATTAAAGAAACAGGGAAAAAAGAGAGGCATCCATGTAACAATGAAATTGGAAATAAAAAATATTTAATAAATGTGTATATGTGGAAATGTGTATAAGTTTTTTATATATAAAAATATATAATAAAATACTTGATCTGTGAACAGTAAATCTGCAATTGTCGCGAAGCATGGGCTACAACCGGTGAAATTTCTTTCTCCGTTTGTTGAGACTGGAAAGATTAATGCCAGCTCATTTCACAAGGTAAGATCCATAATTTTGCCAAATACTGATTAATTTGATAAAATGAACATCACCTCAATGCAACAATGGCTAGAATTGACAAATAGACAAAGCTTGATTTTTTTTTATCACAACAATACATGTAACACTAGTTATCGGAGAAAGGCTATTACAGTTTGATTTTTAAGTTCAATCGCATCCTTCGAATTCCGCAGATCTTTCTCAATCCTACTATTAGTTGTTCATGTCTTCAAATTTTTTTCTTTATGATGAACATATCTAGTCCGTAAAAGAAATATAAACACGCATCGAGTAATATTTTGAAAGTAAATCCCAGTATTTTTGGACGGAGGAAACAATGAAGCTTTCTGAGATATTGAGAAAGGTGATAGAGCAAAATGTTTTGCATATAATGTAATAAATCAAGTTTTAAAACAACTATACTTATTGATTTCGCACATACAAAAAAAGAAAAATCTTGTGGGAAATATTAATACAAGAATCTGTTAAAATATGAATGTTAATATTATTATTAACTAATTATATTATTTTCTCATCATTTATTGTCTTCTAAATGAACTGTTGATTGACCAAATAACACTTTTAAACTTCAAGAACTCTCCCGTTGTGGGATTAGGCTAGACTTACTATTACAGGTCTATATGTAGAAAAATATCAATAATAAATTTCAAAAGAAAAAAAAAGAGGGGACTAGCAATGAATATGAGATTTTCTGAAATGATGGTTGGATGTATAAGATTCATAATTACTCAAAAACCCATTGCTCCACACACAGAATTTGTTTCCATAAATAAAAAATAAGGTTTATTTATAAATAATGATCATTTTCAATCTTCGAAGTTTCAAATGCACTAGTAGTTTTAAAAATATAATGTTTCGAATTATATCGAAATGAATATCTTGATAATAGTTATTTAATATAAAATACTCTTGTAGTTTTTAAAAATTTCTTTCGTCTGATTTGGTGCATTCCCCTTTTAAAGATAAATTATTTATTGGTTTTCTACTGTTAAATAGTGCATGAGCAAAACTTTGGTATTCTCGATTGAAAATCCGTGAGCATTATAGTAGGTCGAAATGCACATTTCCAAATATGAAAAATCTCAATCAAAGGTACAAACTTGGTACGCGTTATACCATACAACCTAGAATACCAAACAAACTTGAAATAAATTTTATATTATATTTATGAAAAACTTTATCTATAGTTATGAGAAATGGAAATTACTAAGTATTGAAACATCATAGAAAATTCGAAGACTAAATCTAATACTTTGTAAGAGTTTTCATATTTTCGTTTTATTGAAAATGAGGTAATTCCTATTTCAGTGATTTTAGACTTTTCTAACATTCTTACAAGTATTTACCATTTATATGAGTCTTTCTATTCGCATCATTCCAACAATGGATGAAATTTTGCAAAATATTAGTTAAAAGAATCTAAGTTCAAGAATGAAACACCTTAACAAAAATGCATTAATTGTGCCTCTAAAAATTTTGGACATAAATATCAAATTTTTAAAATAAAAAGTTTGAATGCTATACAAGTAACTTGTTTTATATGGAATAAAATTAATTTTTGAAAGGTTTTAATTTGAAATTAGCTGGGACTAAAATATGAATACCGCAGTTGTTTAAAAATAAGGCCCCGGGTTCGGGGCGAAAGTTTCGAAATAAAGTCGAAACCCGAATATGTTTTTTTAATAAAAAATATGCCTGCTAACCTGGTGCACGTTAAATTTAACGTCGTAGATCAAAAAGAACCTCGTTGGTGGGGTGCGATTATTTGGAAAGGAAAGAGGATGGCGTCCTCGTCATCTGATCATGCGGTAAACTGCGGTCATCAGGCCATACTCATGAAAGCTGTGCAACAAAGGGTTGACTTTGCGAATCAGATTCTAACAGATCACTTTGCGAATCAGATTCTAATCAGATTACAACGACGGATTTGGTATAAGCTGCATCTGATTCACAGATAAGGCACATTTTCATTTGAATGTAATCGTTAATAAACAAAACTGGAGATTTTGAAGTTCCGAATATCCTCATTTGTGTGAAGAGAAAACACTGCATTTGCCTAAAGTTACTGCATGGGCAGCGGTATGTGCTAGAGGCATTATCGGACCCTTTTTCGTACGAGAAATGATAACTACTGAACGTGACGTTACAATTTTGGAACAATTTATCAGCACTCAACTAGCGTTGGAGGATCAACCAGGTATCGACTGGTTCATGCAAGATGGAGCTCGACCAAATCGAACAGATCAAGTTTTTCGCTTTCTCCGTGAATACTTTGGGAATAGAGTAATTGCGTTAGATTATCCGCAATTTACAGACACAGCAATAGCTTGGCCTCCATATTCTCCCGATCTGACTCCTTGTGGTGAGCATTGAAAGACACTGTCTATAGAAACAATCACGCCACTCTAGATGAGCTTGAATCGTTGATTGGTGTTGCATGGGATTCCATTTCCGTTGAGACATTGTAAAACGTGATGAAAAATTTCAATTACGCCACCTCATTGTTTCGAACGGTGAACATTTTGAAAAAATTGTGTTTTGATTGTAAAGACCGCATCCTTTATTTTTTATATTTTTTTAAAGACTCCTTTCGGAGAAGGAGTTTCCAGCTCAGAGTGCCATCTGTTAACGATTTTTGTAACTAAATTTTCTAAATTTTGTACACTGTTTTTACAGTTATGCTAATAAACGTACAGTTTAAGGCATAATTCTATCGATCTTTTTTGTAGAGACATTTAATTTTGAAATCAGGGCTTATTCGCTGATCACCTTGTAATCAAAAACTTACATTTTCATTTTTCGCTAGCATATTACACTTCAGAAAGCGATTTTTTAATGGATTTGATTCGGTTATTTTATTTATTTATTTTAGATGAAAAGGCAGCGATGAATGAAAAGTTTCAGATGACCTGATATAGATCGCCGTGTATATCTTGTCAATCCAAAAAGTTTAATTTTGAGAATTGTTGAGCTTATAAATAACAATTAATTGTGCAAATTTTTAGTTTTAAAAATAAAAAAACCCTTATTGCAAGAAATAAACCGGTTTTAATTTACAGATAAGGGAAATTGATTTTTAAAACCTGTCATTCAATTATCTTATACTAATAACTGTTGCACAGTATGTAAATAAACATTTTACGACGTTTCAAATATATTACATTGAATTGCGCTCAGAGACACACTAGAGCTACATACACTGATGGAAAAAAAAATCCCAACACCAAGAAAAAATTATTGTACAGTAATGAAATTTTAGGAATACATTTGTCTAGGTAACATATTTAATTGATTAAAGTTTCAAGATCACAGGTAGAGCCATTGGCGAGAAGAGCCATTTCAAATGTGAAATGTTGGTACATTAGTAACCGGTGTAACCGCCAGTATTTTGAATGCAAGCATGCAAACGTGCATGCATTGTGTCGGATATCAGTTTGTGGGATGTAGTTCCATGCCTGTTGCACTTGGGCGGTCAATGCAGACACGGTTAATGCTGGTTGTGGAGGACGCTGGAGTTGTCGTCCAATGATATCCCATGCGTGCTCGATAGGAGAAAGATCTGGTGATCTAGCAGACCAAGGCAACATGTCGACACTCTGTAGAGCATGTTGGGTTACAACAGCGGTATGAGGGCGAGCGTTATCCTGTTGGAAAACACCTCCTTGAATGCTGTTCAGGAATGGCAGCACAACAGGTTGTATCACTAGACTGACGTACAAAAATTTGCAGTCAGGGTGCGTGGGATAACCACGAGAGTGCTTCTGCTGTCATACGAAATTGCTCCCCAAACCATAACTCCAGGAGTAGGCCCTGTGTGTCTAGGCCTCAGACAAGTCACTAGCAGGCGTTCACCTGGCCTCCTTCTAACCAACAAACGGCTTTCACTGCGACCAAAGCAGAACCGGCTTTCATCAGAAAACACAACATATCTCCACTCCGTCCTCCAATGAGCTCTAGCTTGACACCACTCACGTCGCAAACGGCAGTGGTTTGGAGTCAGTGGAATGCACTGTACAGGGCGTCTGGCTCGGCGCTGTCCTTGAAGTAACCGATTTGTAACAGTTCGTTGTGTCATTGTGGTGCCAACTGCAGCTCGAAATTCAGCTGCAGAAGCAGTACGATTAGCCACAGCCATACGCCGAATAAGACAGTCTTCCTTCTCAGTAGTACCACGTGGCCGCACGGAGCCTGGTCTTCTTGAGGCAGTACCTTCCCTTGACCACTGCCGCCAATACTCATGCACAGTGGATACATTCCTGCCAAGTCTTTCAGCAATATCGCGGAAAGAAAACCCACCTTCTCCTAGCCCTACAACACAATCTCGTTCAAACTCAGTGAACTGTTGATAATGGCTTCTTCGTCTTCTCAGAGGCATCCTTGACTAACATTAACACACTACGTCAAATCTCAACTGTAAATAACGATCACGAACCTTACAGCGCTTATTTAAAGCAAACCTCATTTGCATGTTCATAGTGTCGCTATTAGCGCCACACTTAAGCGCGTAGATCGAAATTTGAATCGACGTCATCTTTCAGATGTACAAACACGCCTACCAAATTTCATTTGTCTAGCACAGCTCCTTCCTAGTGTTGGGATTTTTTTTCCATCAGTGTATCTTCATTTTGAATCATTTGATGACTGCTTTCAGTTATATATATATATATATATATATATATATATATATATAGATATATATAGAGAGAGAGAGAGAGAGAGAGAGAGAGAGAGAGAGAGAGAGAGAGAGAGAGAGAGAGAGAATTTAGATTCATTGTTTATTAAATTCAAATGAAAATTTACAGCCGTGAACGATTCAAATGCAATACATTCTTTTTAAAAATCAAGTTGAGATATTCTTTTTTTCAAAAAGGGGGTTGTTGTAAATTAATTGAAAAATGTCCAATTATTTTTGCGAACGGATGCACGCGCTTCAGATAAATTCTCAAAAGGAAGTTTAAGAAAATTATTCTGAAAAGAAATTAAGACAACATCAGAAGCTTGTTAATTAAAAGTTATATTTAGTTAGCAATAGTTTTAAAACAATACTACTGTTTTTAAGCAAGTACAAGCAATTAAGCAGTAGTTACTATCAATACTATTGTTTTAATGCAATACTGTATGTTCCTTCTGTTATTTGTAATTATTATTTTTTGCATAATTAATCATATTCTAAACATGTTAATGAATGTCCTTAACAGATGGCGCTGCATGTACTGGAGAGCTAGTTCTAGTTGGAGAGAGAGTGGCGAGCTCTTGTTTTTCTTCAAAGTGGCACTTTTCTGTAAAACTGGTGCAATTAGGCACAGCTCATTCTTAGCGACAATGTTTAATGTTATGTATTATCGTCCATGTTATGAGATTTTCGACTTTGTTTTTTGAATGTGATGTTGAATTTCATAAATAAATGAGCTAAAGGCAGGCAAGAATATTTTTGGATAAAAACCCACACACCGATTTATGCCCCACATACCCGTTTTGACCTCGCAGTTTTGAACTTCAGTCAGATGACAAAGGCGACACCAGAGCTGGCACTTCTCTCAACTTCCAAGCTACATCTACACTGATCATGTTGCAAACAACAGGGCAAGATAACGATTATTTCATCGAAAATATTATCGTCAAACATAATGAAAAAAAAAAGTCTGAAATAGAAACATTTAGTACCTTATTTACCAAGTAAAAGATAAATTTTTATTAATAAATATTACAAATATTTGGGGAGTAACAAACTGTGGTTGAAAATTGAATTTAATGCCTTTTTCTACTACCATTTTGAAAACAACAACGAGCAGTCAGTGACATATGTGTAATATTACCTCGTTTTTACGTTCCGGCGTTTCACATTTTTCTTCCGTTTGCATCATTTTTCATTGGTTTCTTCACACTTACAAAGTGCACAATGTATTAAAATAGAAATAGCTTCTGTTTTTGATATTTTATGCATTCCGAAATTTACAACCAAGCCGTTAAGTAGGAAATTATGAAAAAAATATATATAGCATTGCAATTAACCACAACTAGAAATGCTTTGAAAGAGTCGAGAGGCAGTTCTAGCAATTTTGATAATCTTTATGAACTTGAAATACAAATAGAAGGTATAAGGAAGGAAATACACAATTAGATATCCATTCCGAATTGCAATTTAATAGGAAGTATTGCATATAAGTAATAAATACTAATATCATATATATAACATTAGTTATCAAAATTTAAATGTTTCATGCAAAGTAGAATATTTGCATGTTGGGTAATTCTATACCCATACTACAAAATGTAAACACTTTAAAAAATGTATTACATTTAACTATGCAGTGGATAAACATAATAACAAAGGCAGAGTAGAATCAGCAACTAAATCATATTGAATATTTGAGATAAGAACAAATAACAAGTAAGATGTATCTCTATAATTATGTAACAGAATATAATATTTTGCATTTGCCATTTATAAAAGATATCTCCCTAATTTTTTTCCTCTGAGTATTTTTACTTATGTTACTTCCCACCATTTACAACACTATTCCTCTAAAATGTAAAAAATGGAATATTACTGTAATAACAAACGAAAGGAGATTAAAAAAACATTTAATGTTCATAAAAGAAACAATGACTGGAGAAAAAAATCTCCAATGGTTTATCGATTTTGAGTCCCTTTTTAAAAAGTCACTATTATACCAAATAGATTTTTTGAAAAATGAGCAAGATTTTGCATTAAATAATTTTACTGATTCAATGCAAAAGCTCAGTGTATGAAAGGAATAATTGAGTTAGTTAAATGGCATCGTAATTGTTTGGGGATTAGAGCTAAACGAAGTGATTTTTGTGTCTTGGGGTTTAAAGCACGATCTTTGTCTACGATGCCCTAAATTAAATGGAGAAATGTCAATTTTAAAATGAGTTTTTTTAAATATGACTAACAGCGAAAAGAACTACAATTGTTAAAAGAATAAAAATGATTGGATATTGATTAAAATAATAGAAAGTTACTTTGATAAATAGTGTTTATTTATTTATTTTTTTGAATTTTTAAAGAATTCGATAGCAATCAAATTATTTGGGAAAAATGCTTGTTTCTGGGCTCTTTTTCGAATCTTCAATTCCATATTGAATTGCTTTTGCACCAATGATTGAGTAAAAAAGAATATTACAATAAACGATGCATGAACAAGGGTTTTCTTTATCTGACGAAAAAGAAATGAATCTGGATGAAACAGGAGGATTGAACTGTTCATTAAGTATTTTTATTGACCCTAGCATCTTCTTGCATTTTGCAAACTTTATGTATTTTTCTCATTTATTCAGAATATGTTCTTTTATGCACAGTAAATCCTAATTACATTTTTTTCCAATGACAAATTTGTACTTACAACAAGCCTGAAAATTAAACATCTTTTTTTTAAAAAATTTCACTTGCAACACCATGAAGTACATTTTCCATATTTAACATCTAAGACAGTAGGTCTATTTTCCCCTAAATCATGTCATATTTATATTTAAAAAAATTCTTTATCTCTGTAGGTCCTCCGGTATACCAATGCTCCATCCAACATACGAGATAAAATTTAACTATCCAAATATACCTCAGAGGATACGTTAAAATATTACCGAAACATTTTGAATACAATTAGATGATGTAGAAAATAAAAGAAAACACTTCAACACATACTACGACTTTATTCCATCTCATCAAAATCCTTAAAAATCAGCATATTCGGATTTATAAGAGTTTAATTTAAATATTAACATATTTCTCAAATAAATTATCTCTTTTTTTAATGGGATTATCTTTATAAAGCAAACGACTTTTCAAAATAAACAGATGAACGATAATCGGGATAGTATTGAAGGGAGGTATAAGGAAGCGATACTCTCTCATATTTTTCAAAAAGTCAACATTTTGGCCACATAAGTAGGCAAATGTTGAAAAAAAAAAATAGAACTTTATATTTTATTGTACACATTGATGATAGTTGGAAAAATGTGATTAAAATGTTAAAACGGTGGAAAATGCGATTTTTTAAGTCAATTTTTATATAAATTGCCGAACAATGTTGTTCCCTTTTTTAATGCTAAATGATTGTCTTAAAAATATATAATCTAGGAATTTTTTTCCTACAGTCATAAAATAAAGTAAAAACTGCAACAGCAGGGTAAGACGTATTAAGTTGCAAAGATGTATTAAGATGTATCAAGCGATTAAGCTGTAAAGATGTGTAAGAAGTATTAAGTCGCTTTTAGAAGCGCGAAGGAAAAAAAATTCGTAGCATTGACAATCACTTGCCAGCCTTAATACCAAGAAGATGGCACTGTTTTGAAGAAGGACGGCACATTTTTGTATATACAACAGGAGAGGCTTCCGCCAAAGCTTGTATACATTGACGACGAGTTAAATTTCTTTCAATAGAAGTCAGTTAAATCATTATTATTACAGTGGATATTGATTAATTCGTAATTTTTTTATTCGAATTCATTGGTGATTCGAATTTTTGCCTAGTCTCTAGAATTACTTATACTTTTCGTTAATTAAATACGCCACACTTTATGTTCTCTGTGATTGATTAAATATATTTTGACGACTGTTAATTTATTCGAGAACTATCGCACAATGAATTCCATCAAAATGATCAATATACTGCGGTCTTAGGCATTTCTTTTAAATTCAAATTTAAAAAAAATAGATTTCTTTTCGAGATATCATCGGCTGAAATCAATCAACTTCCATTGCTTTTCATTGCTTATAGTACTTTTGTTGTATTAATTATTCGCTTATAAAAACATGAATTATTTTAAATAGGCTAAGAATGTTTTGTTGTTATAAATTATTAATATCTGTTCTTCTTTATCTCTACGTATAATAAACATAAATGCATGTTTTGTGTTTACATGCGTGCTGGCTCTCAAGAGTTAAAATCATTTGACTATATCTACCGAGCTTGACACGTATATGTTTTGGAGAGTTAGAATGCATAAAATATTCGGAGCGATTTTTTTTTGAAATTTTAATTATTTAAAAACTTTGGAGTTATCCTTTCCTTGGAGCGATATTTTGGATTTATCCTGCAATAATTTCTGAAAGTATTACAGTGCAAAAAAACATAATTTTAATATTTAAAAACTTATCTTTTTGAATAATACCATTTTTAACGTATAAATTAAGTTTCTATTTTAAAATAATATTAAAAATTATTGTAATCATATTTTTCAGCAACATATTTCCCAAAATATAAAAAGGAAATTTAACTCCACGAGCATTTTTGCGTGCTTGAAAAAAATATCATATTCTATCAATGTGTTGCCATTACGGTGACAACAGCTCAAATTAAAAAATTAAGGTAACTCTCGCAGAAAACTAAAGCTCGAAAAGTGCAATTTTTAGCAGGTGTCTGTACAAAATAAAATAAATATATGACATATTTTGGAAAAAATAATGCATGAGATTCGTTTCTGTGACTATTAAAATATCTTTAATATTAAATAAATAATTCTGTATTTTTAAAACAACTAAGCTTTATTATACGCCATATATCTATTTACTCGGGAACCCAATAGCTTATTTCTGAACAGTGAGTAATACTCTTATGCAATTAAGAGAAAAATGGTCTAAATGAAGTAAATAATTATGTTGAATGTAGTTTGAGGAAATAAATTTTCTGTTGAATAACGACTTTTATACTTTTATAAGACTTTAAGTCTTCTGAGTCATATTTAGTGATATATTCTTCAGATAATAACATCTCAAATAAAAAGAAAGATGCTACTAAAGTTTAGTGAGTCACGAAAAATGGAGCAATACTATAGCATAAAAACGAGTGATTTTAGATCACTCCAAAGATCGTCTCAAAGAAAATACTCCAATCAGCGCCCTGAGTTTCCCATAGGCTAAATGGTTTGAAATTATGAAACTGTTCATTGTTTCAAAATAATGGCATTTAAAACTTCATAATTCGGTCAAACAGAAATATTTTTTTTTTTCAATTTTAAAGTTGGAGTGTCAAAAATATTTCACTGAATATGATTTCTTATGACCAAAAGATTGTATGAAAATTAGACTTCACATTTTTTTCAGAAATACATTTGTTGGCTGAAAAAAATTATTATTTAGGTAATTTAAATTCTTTTGAAAGTAAAATTAAAAACTGAATTATGTGATGAATCAGATAAATTTTCATTAAATAATTTCTTGAAATATGACCTACTTTCAATAAATGTTATCTCGTTTAAAAAATATTTTACAGTGTACATAGTACTGAAAGATTCCATTTTTTGTATTCATATGTTTTTTAAAATTAAAAACATGTATCGTTTCATTAAAAGTGTTTTTATTATTACATTTCCTCTTCAATTTAAAGTTTTTATCTATTGGATCAGACAGAAAATTAGAGAGATTCATAATATAATGTTCAGAATAGTGTAAGGATTATATAATAGTATAAATTATAGTTTTTAATTTCTTATACCATCTCTATAAACAAAATTGGTCAATTAGAAATTTTTTCCTTTTGCTGGAACTACATAATTATTTCTTTTCTGCATCTTTAAAATCGATTGAGTTATACCTAGTTGAAAAATATTAGAAAATTGAAAAGGCATAAATCTCAAGACTAGAAATTAAGGTTAGAAAACGTCAGACAGAATCTTGTAATTTCAACTAAACTCACAAAGCATTCCTGAATTTTCTATGCAATTACAGTGAGACACGATAGTTTACATGGTTTCAGACAATTTCAAAGGTTACCTCAAGAACACTCCATAAAAATTGCGAAGTACTCTCTCGAAGTATAACTTATAGAATTGGGGACTGTATAAAATAGTTGATTTAAACAAGCTTATTAGTTTAGATACGACTAGTGAAACGTAAAGGGTAGAATACCGCTTTAGTAATAGTTTTACTTGTGATAATGCCTGCCAAAATTTAGAGAATATGCCAGCCTGTCACCTGGTTTTTATAAAAGAATAGTGATAAGGAGCTGGTTTCAACTAGCAAATGAAAAATTTCACTATAAGTGTTTGAAAAATGATGACAAAACTACGCTTCATTCTGCATAACCAATAAATGCTGCTTAATGAGTTTGATGAAAAAAATAAAGGTTTTTAAAAAGCGCATTTGTATTTAAAAAATGGTTTTTAAAAACACAAAATATTTAAAAAATGGTTTTTAAAATCAAAAGTCATAAAAGTCTGAGATGTTTATATAAATACTTCTAATGGAATTTCAATTATAGGCGTAGAATTTTATATTCTTTATGAATATTTAACAATTTTTTCATATTCATCGGGGCATAATTTCCTTATTGCATTGTTATTAGCTCCTCATACTTTTCTGATTTTTTTCTTTGACATGGTAATTTTTGTTGACAAATATTATTTTCTGCATTTCAGTACACTAATAAAAGTGCACTGTTAAATATTTTTGTTATTTTTTTACTTTTAGCCTTTAATATATTTTATGATTCATTATTACTATACATGTAATCCTTTTCTCTGAAATTCCCTACTTTTTAATACATCTTATGTGGAATAAAAATTTTAATAAAATTAATCTGTTAACTGGAGATTAAATTTTAAAATACAAAAATATAGTACTGTTCTAGAAAAAAAGCAGTTGTAATAAATTTCAGAAGTCTAGCACTCATGTAGTGAGTGAAAAATAGATATCTAGTGGAAATTAATGAAGCATTTAAGTAGTGAAGAATTTTTGAATAAAAGAGGACACCAATTGACAGTATAAAATATTAAAATTCTATCAAAGTTGTTTCTTATAAATAATTATTTCAAATCGCGTTTATTCCTATACAATCTTTTTCAAAGAATTAATATTTATTGACTTATAAAGGTTAACTTTAAATCGGAAAGATTGTTTAAAAATCAGAAACAGGGATCGTGAAGATTTCTATCTTACTTCAGAAATTTGAAACGTCCAGGAAAATTTTATATAAAAGAAACGGATTTATTTCGACTAAATAAATAAATAAAAAAAAAAAACGAATAAATAACTTGCGGCCCAAAAATTAGTAGACATTCTAAACAGTTTTTTTAAAAAAAAAATTGCAAGATTATAACATTGAAAACTAATACAAGGGCAGGTAAGCATTTTATAGCTCCCCTCTCCTCTCCCTTGCTCGAAAGTCACCTGTAAGGAAAGTTGATATAATGAATTGGAAAGAATGAAGGTTGATATAACGAATAAATAGTTTGCTATTTATTGGAATAAATGATTTTGGAACAGTTTTAGTTTTTTGTACACGAAGAGAAAACATTGTAGTTGTCAGAAAATTTGACCTCCAGATGTTAATGAATTTCCATGTCTCTGACTTCAGGAGTTCGAGAAACATATTTTGAGAATGATGTTTGTCTGGAAACATGAAAATTCAGAAACGCTTTGAGTTAAATAAATAAAATCTGATATGTAGAATTCGCATTGTATATGTAAACTCCTATCATATCTTGAATTAAGTTCATTTAACAGGAGTTTTGCTTGCCTTTCCTTCCGAGTGTGAGAAAACACGGTAACTTCTAATCGTAAAGAGTTTGGGGAATCTGGTATTAGGATCATGTTTACTTATTACTTTTTTATTTCTAGAATCCTTTCGTGGAAAAGGTCAGTAAAAATATACTTTAGTCCTTGGAAATTTCAGCATTGTTGAAAATGATCGTTTGGCGAATGGAGAATAAAAAAACCAAACCTCATCCATAAGAAAATAAACATTTTATTTACATTACTTCCTGTTGCCAACGCCAAAAGTAAAAGTACTTGAATTCCAAGAGCTCCTGTTGCCAACGCCACAGGTAGCCCCCCACCAGCGATAGCGAGATTTTATGAGTACCGCTGATTGAATCGAACACGCCGTCCGGAGCGGGTAACAGTTTCCGGTCGGGTAACAGTCTCTGGCAACTCTGCTGATGCACTTTGCTGAGCCGGAGACTTTGAAGTTGAATTTCGAGTGTCGTCGAAATCTTGCAAAACATAAGCAGGTTTCACACGGTCGATGTTCACTGTGAGTCCTTTTCCATGCTTGTCGATTTTGAAGCTTTTCTCAGTCCTATGGAGAACCCGAAACGGGCCTTCATAAGGAGGTTGGAGACTTTTCTTGAGCGCATCCGTCCGAAGGAATACATGAGTGCATGTCTCAAGATCTTTGCTGACAAACACTGTTTGCGGACCGTGGAGCTGTGGTTTAGGAGGCAATAGTCGCTGCATTACCTCTCTCAATTTCCCTACAAAGGTAGATGGATCAGGACTGTCCACAGCTGGACTTAAAAATTCCCCTGGAAGACGAATAGGAGCACCATATAACATCTCTGCACTTGTCGCTTCCAGATCCTCCTTCCATGTTGCTCTGAATCCCAAGAGGATTGTCGGCAGTGCTAAGGACCATTGTACTTTTCCATGTGCCATGATGGCTGCTTTTAGTTGGCGGTGGAATCTTTCGACTTGTCCATTTGCAGCTGGATGGTATGGTGTTGTGCGCTGCCGAGCAGTACCCAGGAATTTGGTTAGCGATTGAAAAAGTGAAGACTCAAATTGCGTACCTTGGTCTGTTGTTAATCTGAGTGGTGGTCCAAATCGGGCTATCCATCCTGAATAAAAAACTGCTGCTATGGTGTTAGCTGATATATCCACCAAAGGAAAGGCTTCTGGCCATTTAGAAAAACGATCGACGCAAGTAAGGCAATATCTAAACCCTTCAGAAGGGGGGAGAGGTCCCACAATATCAATGTGAACATGCTCAAACCTGGTACTAGGAGGTAAAAAACCGCCAAGTTTGCTCCTAGTATGTCGTGACACTTTTGCCTGTTGACACTGTAAACACGTACGAGCCCACTGTGTCACATCAGCTTTCATGGAAGGCCAAATATACCTTTCACCGATCATCTTTACTGATGCACGTGCACCTGGATGTGACAGTGCGTGTAGATGCTTAAAAATCTCACGCCTAAAGTTCTCAGGCACGAATGGGCGGATACGATTCTGGGACACATCACAATGCAAGGTTACTGGAGGCTCCCCTACAGGAAGAGGTTGCAGTACCAGTGAAGTTGCATTTGAAGACAAAATCTCTTGCAATTCGGGATCCGTCTGTTGCTCTACAGCCATCTTTTGAAAATCAATTGCAGTTGGTATTTCAACTGCAGAGATGTTTATTCTTGAAAGAGCATCTGCAACCACATTGTCAGCCCCTTTTAAGTGACGGATGTCAGTTGTGAATTGGCCTATGAAATCTAGTTGCCTCAGCTGTCGAGGTGAGCATTTGTCTTCTTTTTGTAGAAAGGCAAACGTCAATGGTTTGTGGTCTGTAAATAATATAAAATTTCGACCTTCCACCATGTGACGAAAATATTTAATAGCCATGTAGGCTGCCAGAAGCTCTCTGTCGTACGCACTGTATTTCTGTTGGGTAGGAGACAGTGACTTGGAATAAAATGCAAGTGGTTGCCAGCCAGTATTAACCTTCTGTTGGAGAGCAGCACCCACGGCATTGTCTGAAGCATCTACTACTATAGCGAGGGTGGCATTAGCAGAAGGGTGGAATAAAACCGTAGATTCTGCTAAATCCTGTTTACACTTTTTAAATGCACTTCTGGCTTCCTCCGTCCAAAGTATGGGTGTTTTATCATTCTTTCTGGCTCCCTTTAAGTAGGCATTCAGAACCATCTGCGTTTTAGCTGCATGTGGCACGAACCGTCTATAAAAATTAATGAGTGCCAGGAATCTTCGGAGTTCTTTCACAGTATTTGGCTCAGGGAATTCGGTTATAGCTGATACTTTTTCTGGGACCGGAATAATGCCATCAGCTGTGACAATGTGGCCCAGAAATTTCACGGATGATTTCCCCAGGACACATTTAGAAGCATTTAGCCGCACACCATACTCCTCCAAGCGCTGGAATACCTTCTGCAGGTGTTCTAAATGCTGGCTGTTGTTTTCTGATGCGACCAGGACGTCGTCAAAATATGGCACACAAAAGTCCATTCCTCTCAAAACATGATGGATGAATCTTTGGAATGTGGCAGCAGCGTTGGAAAGTCCAAATGGCATATAAAGAAATTCGAAAAGTCCAAAGGGCGTAGTAACGGCTGTTTTTGGAACGTCCTCTTCTTGCACTGGAATCTGATGATAAGCCTTTGCAAGGTCCAGAGTTGAAAAAATCTTCTTCCCTTCGAGCACCTGCAAGCAGTCTTGGATATGTGGCACTGGATAGCGATCTGGGACTGTCACACTATTCAGCTTCCTGAAATCTCCACAAGGACGCCAATCTCCATTGCTTTTTGGAACCATGTGAAGAGGTGAGGCCCAGCAGCTTTTCGAAGGTCTACACACCCCTGTCGCCACCAGAAATTCAAACTCTTGCTTTGCGGCTTTTAGTTTGTCAGGCGGGAGTCTTCGTGGTCTGGAGAATACTGGGGGTCCTGTAGTTTGAATGCAGTGTTTGACTTCATGTTTAGCCCGATGCATCAAACTAGCTTCAGTGAGAGAAGGAAACCCTGACAACAGTTGATGGAACTCTGTATCCCCATTGATTGTTTTGATGACGGCACTCTGACCAACTCTCACTATTCCTCTTGACTGAAGTTTTGTAAGAGGGTCGATTAAGCATCCTTGACAAACGTCGACTAACAGTCCAAAGTGGCGCAGGAAATCAGCCCCGATTATCGATTGTGAGACATCAGCAATAATAAACGGCCACCGGAAAACTCTGCGTAGGCCCAGGTCAAGTGATAACAGCTGCTGACCGAAAGTTGCAATGGCGGTTCCATTTGCTGCGTATAGCTTGAGCGAAACTGGCCGGGAATGTTTTGGTGCTGATGAGCGAGGAATGACTGAGACGTCAGCGCCGGTATCAATCAGATAATTTGAGTTGGTAAATTTATCGGAAAGATACAATCGGTTAATCTCAGCTGTGCCGCCACCCGCTGGCTCGAGTGACGGCCGTTCTAGTTTTCCTGATGAAAGGAGCATGGCTTAGTGCACTTCGTTGCACGTTCCTTGAAACGTCGGTGGTACCAACAGTGTTCGGGATTTCTGCTGACAGAGCGGCGACGGAAGCGCCCACGGGAGGTAGAACGTTCACGTGTTTCCAAGCGAGACAGACGAGACGAAATATCCATAAGCATGGTTTTCAGCTCCGTGTCTCCCGGTTCAACTGCTTGAATCGATGGTGTACAACAAGCAGCTGCCATAATTCCATCCGCCATCTCAGCTAACTTTTCCACTCCATCATTAGATATGGCAAGAATCTGCTGTACATTAGTTGGAAGACGCTGCAGAAAAAGGGATTTAAGCACATTATCAGAAATTCGGTTTCCAGCCTTGCTTCTCATCTCCAACAAAAGACGTGAGGGCTTGCGATCCCCGAGCTGCATTCCAGATATGAGATCCCGGAGGCGTTGTTCTTCACTGTCGGCGTATTGAGAACATAGCCGTGCTCTTAGCGCCGTATATGGATTTTCTGCCGGTGGTTTTAAAATGAGATCACCCACAATAGCTAGTTCTTCAGGCTGTAAAGCAGAGACAACATGGTGAAATTTTGCAATTTCCAGGGTGATTCCAGCAAGCATAAATTGGCTTTCCATCTGGCCGAACCAAATCTCTGGATTCGCTCGCCAAAATGGCGGTGCTTTTATCGTAACCCGAGCTACGTTGGCGGAAGTTTCGCTTTCTTCTTGCGACATTATAAATTTCAAAAGAAATTGAAAAATAAGCAAAATTACTTCACACAAGATGTAGCAAGCACTACTAATAAGTCCTACGTCTGCAGAAAGTTCTTTTGGTGAAGTAATTGGCGGATGCAAAAAGATTGAAGTTCACGTGTTCGAAGTCCAAAGGTCACCAATTTGGGGAATCTGGTATTAGGATCATGTTTACTTATTACTTTTTTATTTCTAGAATCCTTTCGTGGAAAAGGTCAGTAAAAATATACTTTAGTCCTTGGAAATTTCAGCATTGTTGAAAATGATCGTTTGGCGAATGGAGAATAAAAAAACCAAACCTCATCCATAAGAAAATAAACATTTTATTTACATTACTTCCTGTTGCCAACGCCAAAAGTAAAAGTACTTGAATTCCAAGAGCTCCTGTTGCCAACGCCACAAGAGCTATACGAATAAAATTTGATAGGCAATCTTAGCATCTAAAGTGGGTGTCGTGGCTGGTTCGTGAGTGCTTAGAAATGAGTAGGCAAATAGAAAAACTTAACAAATTTGTTTCAGATTCGTTGGAGTTACTCTGCTCAGTAACTCCTTCTCAAAAAGCTAACACTCCAATGAACTCTCTCTTGATTACACTCGCGCTAGTTGCCTAACGCCATCTATTAACACTTATTTAATAACGCTTCAAAATCCAATCACTGTAAACTAACGTCATCTATGAACGCTTATTTCATAACGCTTTGAAAATCCAATCACTGCTGTTTACCGGAAGCGATGAGAGATGCTTCCTCGGCAGCTCTTTCTAAGTTTATTTTTTGCTCCTGTAAATAATCCACAACTGATTTCTCCATGTTTAACGGAATGGCAATATCACCACACCAGCTCGACTTTAGGACACTGAGAGGTCCTCTTGCTTCACGTCCATACATCAACTTGAATGGCGAAACACCTGTCGTACAGTTAGGAACTTCCCTGTACGCAAAAAGCATATACGGAATGTATTTATCCCAATTACTCGGATCTATTCTGATAATGTGATGAAGTGAATTTTTGAACACCCTATTATATCTTTCTATAAGGCCATTCCCAGCTGGATGGTTAGGCGTCGTAAATATGGGAGCACAACCTAATCTTTTCATGAATTCCTGGGTTAACTTAGAAATAAAGTTCGTTCCATTATCACTTGCAATAACATTGGGTATTCCAGTCCGCATGAATATCTCCAATAAAGCATCACACGTAGCTTTAACCGTTAACGAATGAAGAGGGATAGCCTCCGGCCATCGAGAATGCTGGTCCATTAGACATAATACATACTTATGCCGACAAGCAGAAGGGGGCTCGATGGATCCTATTAGATCTATATTTACTATCTCAAATGGCAATTCCGGACGAAGAACAGGAGTAATAGGAATTTTATCAATCATTTTTTCCGGACTCCTCAACTGGCATTCTTTGCAAGATTTACAAAAGTTTTTAATATCATCCATCATATTTGGCCAATAAAAACTGTATTTGATTCTTTCACTAGTCTTTTTTAATCCTATATGACATCCGAAAATTGATTCATGTGCTAATTTAAGAACTTGCTGCCTCTTATTTTTGGGCAAAACCAACTGATCCACTTTTTCGCCTAATATTTTATCCCGGTGGAATATTAATTCATCATTCATAAAAAAGTTTCCTTTTCCAAGAGATACATTTTTTCTTATAGACTGCAAAGTATCAATTTTTTTTTTTGTTCTTCTCTCAATGCATTCATTTTGTTTTTCTTATCCAAAGAATCGCTTTCATTTCCGCTCGGTTGTTCTTCGCTCTGACTCACTCAACAACAAATCATAAATTCATCAAAGCTCTCTTCCACCGGCGCCTCCAACCCAGACGGGTTTTGGCTGCTGTGGTTTATGCTTTCCCCCAATAAGTTTAATACAGAGGGGGGGGGGGAAGATGAACTGCTCTTGAATTCTATCCGTGACAGCTGTAACTATCTCAATAGGCCTCGAAAATCCTTCGTTGTTTTTATCTTTTAATGATATTTGAAAACTCGAAAGAGTAGCGTTAATCCTTTCTCCAAATGCACTTTTTAAAATGATTTTTCCTTTTTCTTTTTGTTCACTTGACACATATTTAGAATTTAAAACTGGTATCATAGCTCCAGAGTCAACTAGGGTTTTCAGTTCTCTATTGTCCACACAAATATTAACGAATTGTAAAGGGTTGATATTTAAGCTTTTTCCACCATTAATTAATTCCGACTGAATTTCCGCGGTTAAAATGTCTTCGCGTTTCTTTTCTGCCTCAGATTCTCTCAACTGTGATTTTTTATGTCTATTTGGACAGTCTCTAGCAAAATGCGACAATCCACAAACGTAACAGTCTCTTGTTACTTTCCTTGAATTCGTAGTTTCGTTTTTATGAAAGTTTTTATTTCTGAATTCTCATTGTTGCGGGGGTACATATTTCCGTTCCGAAAAATGTCTCTCTTCTCTTTTGTCGTAGGTTTGATGTTTAGAAAACTTATTCTGTTGATACAGTTCTTTCTTTTTCCTCACACTGTTTAAACGCACATTTTCATAATCATCTAATTTGCTTGCGGTTTCGTTTGGATTCGTGAATTGTGAGCAAACATCAATAAAATGTTCTTGAATATCCTCAGGTACTTTTCGTTTTATCTGTTCTGTTATTATTAAACCCGACAAACTGTCACAAGTTGTTATTTCCAATCCTTGAATCCATTGCTCAAAATAATTTTTAAGCTCGTAAGTAAAATCACATCAGGTAGTCTCCGGACTTTTAAAATGAGTCATAAACTTTTGCCCGAATTTTTCCGGGCTGAGTTTAAATCGTTTCACTAATAAACTTTTGATATGGTCATAGTCCTTAACTTTCTCGATTGGCTCTCGAGCGATGAGTTGATTTATATCCGTTGGTAATAATCCTAATAGATGAGACACGTAATCTTCTCGTTTTATTTGAGCCCACTCGGCTTGCCTCTCGAACAACAGCAAATATAAACTGATATCACTGTTCTTTTCATCGAATTTCTGCATCACGTGCCTGAGTTCTATTTTGGGAGTTGGTAATTCGACATCCACGGGTACACTGGAATATTGCAGCTTCAGTTTCTCAAGCTCGAATTCTCGTTCTTCTCGTGCCTTTTTCTCCTGCAATTCCAGCTCTTCTTTAATTTTTCTTTCTTCAAATTCTGGTTCTTCTCGTGCCTTTTTCTTTCCTCAAATTCTCGTTCTTCTCGCTTTCGTTCTTGTTCTTCTTGCTTTCGCTTTTGATCTTCTCTCTCTTTTCTTTCTTCAATGATAACTATCATTTGTTTCTTCACAAACTCTTCCTCGTAATTTTTACTTCCAGTAATTAATTTTTTTTTTTAATCCAAGATTTTCATCTCTAATGAAACAGTTTCACCCAGCTCTTCCGCTAACAACTTCAAATCTTCCTTTTTCGCACTGCCTAGGAAGGCCATATCGATACCACACAAGGACACAAGGAATGATGTTTGGGGCGCCATCCCCGATCGGCGGAAACTTGAATGCACGGCTACTTCGTTTGGACTGGAGTACGGCAGGTCTTGGAATGAGTAGGGAGATTTTCTATAAGCTGGATTTGTGGTGATAGCTGGTGGACCAATCAGGAGCTGCCATATCGATACCGAAAGCACACCTTTATCGAATAAAGTTCGATTTTAAATTCATCAAAAATAGCACTCGATTCTCAATCCTACCGACTGCGCCAAATGTCGTGGCTGGTTCGTGAGTGCTTAGAAATGAGTAGGCAAATAGAAAAACTTAACAAATTTATTTCAGATTCGTTGGAGTTACTCTGCTCAGTAACTCCTTCTCAAAAAACTAACATTCGAATAATCTCACTCTTTCAATTACACTCGTTCTAGTTACCTAGCGCCATCTATGAGCATTTATTTCATAACGCTTCAAAATCCAATCACTGTAAACTAGCGCCATTTATGAACACTTATTTCTTAACGCTTTGAAAATCCAATCCCTACAGTGGGGATCTGTATAAAATTTTAAATTTAATCCATCTACAAGTTGACTACCTTTTAGTCTGCCCATTAGCATTCATGTAAATGCGATAACTTAAAAATGCAACGCCATAAATGAATGAAATTTAAAATGTGACTTCTGTAATTCTGTATAAAATTTTGGTTTTACTCTATTGATAAAAAAGAGTCTAAGATGTATTCTTGGTTTAAGTCAATGTACTATAAAGCCCAAAACGTTCATGAACTCTGGGTCAAAGTTTCCAATTTTTATGGGAGGGGGGGGGGCAGTGAGATAACACCTTTATAAATAATGTGCGAAAAAGTTTCGAGGAGGCCTTTCTTACAGGTTATTAGCTCATCAAAATTCGACATGGTCTCCATCATCAGGTATTATACATTAAAGTTAAGATAGTTTTTCTATCAAATAGAGCCAGTTTCTTTAGATCTCCTGGTTTAGTTAGTTACATTAACTCTCACTTTTAAGGAAACACTGTCTATTTTATTTCCGACATCATAATTCTTAACCGTGGGCAGATGATAAGGTTGACATTCGAGATGGCACCCCCATCTCCAAACTAATGCACTGAAACGGCGGGAGGATATTTGGTCCCGACGGATTTAGTACGTGGTCAGATCCGCTTGCACGGCAATATTTAAGTGGAAGAGTGTCTCGAACCTGGAATTCACCCAGCCGGAGGCCACAGCTTTGTGGCTTTGCCAAGCCACACTTTGTCAGTCACAGCTTTGTCAAGCCGTCGTGGCACTTCAAATAGCTTATCAAAGATTACCACTAATGTAATTTTTGGAAAACAGTCGATACTGATTTATGATTATTACTAAAAATCTTCATTAACAATGTTTCATCGGAATTTTTTTTTCAGATTCGCTACACGATATTACGATAAGTCATACGGTGGAATTGTTGGGAGTATATATCCCTATCAATAAAAGAGTAATTTGTATATTTTCAATGTTTCCACATTCTTATAACGCCATCTGCTGGGGATTTTTGTACTATATTTTATATACACATATATATAAAAAAAGACCTACTTAGAAAAGACAGTAGCAGCTCAGTCACAACACCCTGTGTATGAGAAGGACGAGTTCATTGAGAAAAGAACTTCTTTGTAGGTAAAAAGTAAATAGGAAGGGACACGTTTCTGATGACGAGACTATTGTTTGCCAACGGATTCTAAAACCCTCCGAGCTTTTGCGCATGCATTAGGAAGGGTTTAATTCGACCAAATAGATTGAGAGGAAAGATTAAAGGAGAAAATGTTTGCATTTAACAGTTAAGAGAATTTCGGAAATGAGTACATCTGTCCGAGTCTCATCCCTTAGTGAGATAGAACCGTCGAAAAGTGGTCGTCTCAAAGTCTTATCACAAGGCGAAATATCTTCGGCACTTTCCGTCAGTAAACGACAACGAAAATGACGTCAGGGTGATATCACTTGTATGATGTCACTTCAAAGTTTCACATGATTGGTTGAATTTCGTTTGCGGACAATATTTTCATCACTATCGTCGGCATTTTCTAGCTGGTTAGAAAAAGTTGTCGATTATGAAAAACTTGCTTGACCGGTTCTGAAAGTGGAAATAGAAAATAGCTGACGGAAAGTGCAGACGATATTTCGCCGTGTGATATGACTTTCAGGATACTAAAACGAACAGCACACGCTTTGATTTAGACATCACCACACCATTGATTTAGAGTGGCTGGTCAGGGAATGCATACCCAGCAAATATTTTTATAATGCAACTATTTTCCGAATTTTTTTGCAGATCCTGTTAAATTACCCTTATTCTTGAAAAGTAATGAGATGCATTAGTATGCATGCATGAAAATAAGGATTCCTTGTAGTGCTTAGAAATCTCAGAAAATATTATAGGTTATTTATAACATTGATTCTAAAAATTAATGTTAAAATTTTGTTATAATACAGCTTTCATAATAATCATTATCTAACAAAAATATGAAAACGATGCATACATACTACACAATGATAATTAAATTGAATGTAGAAGTGAGAAAGATTAAGAATGTGTCAAAATTTTTGTTGATGCCAATTTTCTTTTCGTATAATTAGACTTTCCACGGAAAACCTTTAATTTTTTTTTGTAATTTGAATTTATTTATTATCATGTAAAGATCATTAGGTGACCACATAGCCATTAGTCTATTGCAATCGTCTTCATTAAAATAAACAAAATAAGTGCATTGTGAAGTTTATCCTAATTGGTTCAAAGTTAACAAATAGATGCATTATTGCATTGTGAAATTTAGAAGTTGAATAGGAAATCAAACGAGTTACCAAGTACCATCAAAACAATCGATGATAATGACTCGCATTCGAGGAAATTTGATTTTTCCAAGGTAAAAAAGGAAACAATACTTGAACAAATCCAATCGGAAGGCCTTAATTTCTTAATACAAAAAATAATGAATTTCTCAATGCCGTGGATTTACTTCCAGATACATTTAGAATAAAAGGCGAAAGACGGATGCCAAATCCTCTGTTTGATGTTTTGCTTCTTGAAGACGCATCCTGACACCATTTGCTCCTGCAGGTAATAGGAAACTTTTGCTATTCTTGTAAACAATGAACCATCATTAATATTGAATATTTCATTCTTTAATGTGTCTTTTAAGGGCTTGATCTCATTATGTTTTATTAAAAACAATTCTCAAGAATATTGTTCTTATCGTTCATTCCCACAAGTTTACAAATGAATTATTTGTTGCTATTACAGAAAATTGCATTCCTTTTATATTCTATTTATAGATTTTCATGAGCTTTCTGATATGCATAAGAAAAGAAATACATACGTAAATTCCAGTAGCAGGTCATATATGTTTTTTTTTTATTTGGTTGGCCTTTCTTTTAAACCACAGATATTGATTTCATTCATTCTCTTTCCCTATATTATATATACTATACTATATCTTATCCTATTTTGAACTTATTTCTTACACTCAACAACAAATAAACTTACAAGTGAAAAACAATTAACTTACAATAATTAACTTACTTAAGGGACAATTAACTTACAAGTGAAAATAATTGCTCTTACCGCTAAGTATTTCTATACTAGGAAATAATTCAAATGTCAGCTATCGAATATTTTTACACTTGACAGGTAAATATATCCATTCTGAATTAAAACCTACAACCTTTTTCCATCAAATCTGAAAAGTATTCGATTCATTTGCTCATAGTCAGATAATCATTCTATGCTAAAATAGAAGATCGAAAAAAAAATTACTTCTAAAGGTTTAAAATTTTAAATTTTGTATCGAATGCATTTCACTTAAAACCTTCAGTTGTTAGGGATTTTGTGACTTATTCTTAACAATTGTATTTGATGAGGTATTTTAAAAAATTAAATTTTGATTTTTTTAATTTAAAATTTTGCTACAAATTGCTGCATTTGCTGCGCTGTGAAGGTGATACTCTTGATCTTAAGTTTCATACAACGACAGAAAATTGTTCTGTAGTTTCTGATTTTATTTTTGTCTAATATGGCAATAGAAAACTTATAGTAAAACTAAAATTAAACCAATTTATTCAAATTATCAATCATTTCGCACACAGAGCAATATGAATTACCAGAATTTTAGTCTTTTCATCAATGTTAACATAGTTTAATTAAAAATGCATGATTGTTACTCATTTTTATAAATTTGTATATTTATTTACATTAGGAAAGTGTCGTTTCTCTTCACTCTTTCAATTTACATTCTTTTATTTAATTGAAATTGCAACTACTGGAACTCCACTAATCTGCTTATATTGGATACCTAGGAGTTTACAGCTGTCTCTCTCGCTTGCTCTCACACACATACACATTACGGGTTTGTGTATTGTGCTTTTTTTGCTTATTTATCACACTTGAAGTTTTTTCCCCTCTTATACAAAGTTTTTCAACCCTTTATTTGGCAAGGTTAATTAGAAGCAACTTGTTTTCATTAGCACCTATGCAAAATCTTCATTTCTGATACCTTTACATGGGTATTATAAGCATGATTTTGTATGTGGATTTCTGAGTAACAGATAAAATAATTTAATTAAAATAAATTTCTAAGTACTAGTGTATTATTTATATCCTACTAATTTTATGTGTGTGCTCAAAAAAACTTACTGCTATAACTTGGTTTTTACAACCCCCAATTTGCAAATCAATAAGTTATGAATGAATATTTTAAGATGATATTGAGACTTGAAGTTTGCGGTTGAGAGGAATCGCACTTTACCATTAATATGGTTAACATAATTTTTTAAGTTTAAGTTTTGTGTTTTGGATCTTTATTCGATTGAAATACAAAATTCGACTTAAAAATTATACAAATTTTATGCAGTTTCGACTAAATTATTCTTCAATTCACCTAATTATTGCTTTTTATGTTGTCCACAAATCAATAAATTAAAAAAAAACTGGATTTCCTATACCAATTATAGATATATTAGCTCCATAAAAGAACTAACTACCATTCTGTTTAATAGTAGCTGTTTTGAAGCAATATCGCAGAGTTTGGCTTTCATTCAAAACTTAAATTGACCGTGAAATTCACTTTCATCGCAGAATATGGCTTAAACATATTTCATAATTTTATTCAATTTACTTTTCTTTTGAACTTGAAGTTCTTTGGACTTTTTATTTCTTCTAGAATAAGTGCTCTCATCATCGTAGAATCAATAATCTTTTTTATCCTTTTCAGTCTTATTTCCAATTCGATAAAACATTTTATATCTTGGAAGAATACAATCCTATTTTAATTAGCTTGCAACTTTGAATTAAAATAACATTTCAAGTATTCTTCAGAATGCAGTACGAATGCGTGCAAAGATTGGAGGAAATCGTTTAATATATTTCCACACTTTTTCGAAATGTGTCCCAAATCATCACATTCAACCATAAAATAGTTTTTTATTATTAAGAATTGATATTCATATGGTGAAAATACAAAGCTGTTTTTACAGAATTGATAATTAATGTTCAAAAATTTATCTAAACCATTAGATCTAAATTTGAGAACAATTTATTGTCTGTCAATACAAAAAACCGTATCCTAGTGCATTGCATTGGTAATTTCGCGCATCTGATATTAGTCCATGTCATTGTATCTTTAAATTCATTTAAAAGTTTTAATTTATAGAAAGAAATTAAAAGACCTTAAAATCCTCAAACATCATAACTAATTCAGTCTCAAGCATCAAAATCAATCATTTGAATATACATCTGATAACTTTTGATTAGGCTACGCTACTGCATTGCAGCGGAAATTCTTGCTTTGAAGGCGTTATGCAATGTTTTATGAGCCTTATGCATGCTTTAATTCTTTTTACATGCTTTTTTCATTATAATAATTTGTAATTCTATCTGCAACGACTCAAATTATTTCAGTTAGAAATTGAGGTTGAAATTCACATTATGCAAGGTGTCCATAAATAATTCTTTTAGCAAAGATTTGTTAAAAATTATGCAGAATAAGAGACAGGATAAAAAGTCTTATTGAATTTTATCCAGCCATTCAACACATTTTCTATTAATACTTAATACGAGTATCATTAGTTACATTATGTCTTGTTTTCGATTTTTTTTCTCTTATGTTAAGCATAAGTCTTATGTTTGCTGAGCATTTGCTGAGTTATGTTGAATATTTGTTGATGATTAGATTTAATTCTTCAATTCCACGTACCACTACATACTAAATTCGGTTCTTCAGGTATCCCTAGAAAAAAAAATGCCTTCTCCTGATGTGCTCAATATGAATGAAATTTTTTTATATCAACTGATGCTAAATAAAACAATGTCCTTTAAAAGAAGAAATTTTAAAGGTGAGAAGAAATCGAAGCAGCGGCTGACAGTTTTGCTGCGTTTAAATGTCACTGGAACCGATAAACTGAAGGCCGCAATCAATTTGAAGAACGTCAAACCAGGTTGCTTTATATATACCAAGAGTTTATCGGTTGACTACAAGACAGATTAGAAGGCTTGCTTATTTTTGTATATTTTATGCTGTTTATTTTTAGTAAAATTTTCACTTTGAAGTTATTATTAAAAGTTTAACACTAGATTTACGGACATTTCTTATATATCTTTCTTATATATCGACAGGATATATAAGAACTACATACGACTACATATATTTAAAGAAAAACAACCATTTAAAAGGCAATATAATTTTATTCTACAGTTAAAAAATAAAAATATGAGATGCCTATTTATAGAAAGTTTTTATTATTCAAAAATTTTAGTATACATTATTTCATTACTATATTTTACATTCATTTCGTGCATCTTTTACATAAATACTGAATTGCATTTGTACACTTTCCGCAAAACAATCTTTTCACGTAGACTGCCAGTGTTATTAATTTTGTTTCTTTTACAAAAGCCGGTTTGGTAATTCTTGCTAAGTACTAGTTTCAGGGAGATTATAATCTATGCATTTGTATTTTTTCTCATATCCTTCTTTAAGTTTATTGGACAACCGAAATAGAAAATCCTTTAGGATAGTTTTGATACTGGATGTTCTTAGATAAGATCTATGCGTTTACTGTCACTAAATCTCAAATGTGAAAAAACAGCTGGAAAGGCTAACGAAAAGATGCTTCCTTGATGCTATATTTGTTTGCCATTTGTTATAATATGTCAACTCAAAACTTTACTTCATTGTAATATGCTTTTGTTTGTTATTGTTTTTAACGCTAGGTTTACGATCGAGTCAAATTGACACACTTTTGTAAGGATAAGTGTACCATATAGAGAATTGCAATATTTCAACACGTTTGAAAAAAAATAGTCATCAATATATATTCACCTCGTTCAAAGGGTAAAATAAAAATACTTAAAAAATTGTTAGTGATTTTCCTTATTATATTTAATATGTGTTAAAATGACGTGTGTCCGTAAAAGTAGTGTTAAGTAATTTCAATGTTAATAGAATATATTCATTATATATTTACACTGTCTATAACAATATTTTACGTAGTAAAATATTGTTATAGTATCGTTATATAAAGGATTTTCTGCAATACTTCGAAATTAAGGTATTCTTGATTTTCCCTCCTCCACTTTGAAAATTTTCTATTTTAGAATATAATGCAAAAGTAAGATCCAGAAACTAAAAAAAATATATCAATAATATTTTTTTACAAAAATGGAAATAAGAAGAAATATCAGAAACTAACCAAGCTCTTTGCATAATAGAAACTGCCAGACTTGCTAGTCTTTTCAATTTGTAAGTTGATATTAATAATTAAAATGAATTACGTGACTCACATAACAAATGACGGTTACTGTTGTGTAAACAAATCGCAACTGTAAAATCCATTTCTTTGTACAAATGTACCAAGAAAAGGCAAATGACGGCTATATAAATGAGTTGAAAGAAGGTCTGCACTTTTAAAAACGATTACAAGTTTTGGAGACAATAGTCTTTAACGATTAAGATATGGATTAAAAAAAATTAAAATGCCATGAAGAAATTTTTCGAGAGACAAAATATCATTGAGTAGACAGAGAAATTGCTTTGTATGAAGCCACTGACAATGAATAAACTCGCTTTTATGTAACTTTTATTTTATTTATATATGTATGAAAACTGTATTTTTCATAATGTACTTACTTTCAGAAAATCAGTTTTCCTAGCTCTTGCCTCAAATTAGTCAAATTTCTCATGTATTTATCCTAAATGCGTAGTTAGGCTCTGACTTAAGTGCTTCTCGGTGTTCTCATATATTGCATAGCTTTTGATACAGCTCGTGCCCCCAATTTAAATTCGCTAATATGAATATGCATCGTTAGGCCTCGACTTTCGCGCTTTTCGCGCTGGTTTCGCTTAATTACTTGACTATTATACAGCTGTATAAGAATATATTTATATGTATATAAGGAGTATTGCTGTATAAAGATTTGTTTCCAAAATTTGCTTTTTAGGTGAAGCTAAATCACATTTAATAGACGTATATACAATTTTATGACACGAAAATTTGTCATATCGACCAAAAATTATGAGCATTAAAATATTCACAGCTCCATATTTCTGTTTTCTAGCTTCATTTGAAACAATATTTTTTAAATTGTTGTAAGATGCAATTTTTTTATTAGATAACATTGTTTTTATTTTATATCGACAATAATTCAATGAAGCAGAAACAATGAATTCAGTCTTCTGAAATCTCGGAATAATTTTAATTTTTAAAAACTAAACTTGCACATATGTATCCGTATTCGCGATCATGTTAATATATATTTAGTCATATAAATGTTCAGTTTAAATGAGACTTTGGTGTTAATTTTTAAATCATTGAAAATAGAAGTAAATAGTATTAACATTTATATTAACATTTTCGAGAGTAACTGTAAATATTTAAAAAAGATTACAAGAAATTTAATACAAAAAATTTTTAAAATATTTTTTCTTTAACTGAATATTTTTTGGATTTTTGGAGAAAAAAAGTAGATTTAACTTATTTTTTATTAACAGTTTTATTCCATATTTTGTGAAATTTATTATTTCAATGTTATTCCAATATTTTGTGAATTTAAATTTTGAAATAAAAATGTCAGGCATCCGAAATATTCTGCTTAAAGGAAAAGCATATGATTTTCCAGAAGATCTTGCCTGGAAGAAAGCAGTGCATCTTAAAGAGAAGTAAAAAGCATGATAAATCAAATTTAGCTAATGTTCAAATTTGAATAAATTTTAAGTTTCAGAGGCTTTGGACCATCGAGTGTATGCTTTGATTAACTGTGTAAAGAAGCAAATTATTGTTTTATTGATGATCTTATTTTTAGAATGTAGCAATAGAAATTCTAGGTATCGCCCACAATGTCGAACCTTTTTCTTTTATTGTATATGCTTTAAATAAATCTAAAAACTTCTTTATTTTTATGCATACTTCATGTATGTGAAAATACATTAATCATAAGGTAGAGTAATGGTTAAAGTATACAAAATCTAGAGAGTTTGATTAATCTTAACGTTTCAGAGCTATCCAAATCCACCTCCCTCAAAAAAAAAAAAAGCATATGTCTGTTAGCTGCTTTGTGTACCTGTGAACGCGATAACTCAAAAACAGTTCTTCGAGCTAAGCCAGTGAAATTTGATATGTGAAACCTAATTTGTAGATCTCAGTCAAACTTTGGATGAAAAAAATCTCCTACAGGTAATTTGTCTGTGCGTCTGCCGGTATAAAAATTAATAATATGACAAGAAAAATCTGACAATGAACAGGAAACAGGTATTAAGTAAAATATGAAGAATAATTTTTAAGTTGAATGACGAACTAATAAAAATGTACACAAATAAAGCTCGAATCACTGGAATGAAATTCTTTAAAGTTTCATAATGGTGTGCAGAAAACTGTTAATATAAATTATTGGACTGATTAGCTCGATCAGAATATTCAAAGGAATATAAAATGTTTAATTCACGAAGAACAAATAATATATCGATAAATAAAATTTGTAATAATAATAGGTAAATAATTTTTTTTTTTAATTTGCGTTTTTTCCAAATTCAAATGACAAAAACATTAACAGATTTTTTGAAAAAATGAGAACACAAATGGTCTGATTTTCTGGGAAAGCAGATTAATATTTTAAACTTCCTTTTTGAAAATTGAAAGCATCGGATTAGATAGAATTGAAAAGTATTAATTAGTATAGTATCTTTCAATTCCTTTGATTATGTATATTTGTTTATAACACTCAACATAAAAATCTTTGTAAAAAGACTTGAAATTCTCCACTAACACAGTCTAGAAGCGGAATGAAGAAGAGAATCCAACTTTTGCATTAGATTTTGTCTCGCTGATTAATCGATTATGTATCATGCAAAGTTTTGAAGAGATTTTTTTCTCTACAAAGGAGACTCACAAATATGCGAAATGCTCTCTAAAATGCATTTGAAAGTACTTTCAAGTTGTTAATAGCTTTCACTAACTATTCGCTAACAGTAGTATAGGTGTGAGAAAAGATTGTCAAATACAGCCTACAAAAATATATTTTATTCATAACTTCAATAAGTTGGCTGTCTAATTCTATTTTTGCTTTAAATTTAAGCAACATTTACTGTAAATATAAAGATCTGATATTTTAGATGGGGAAAAGGGAAACCAGTTTAAAATGAACTCCTGCTCTGTTTTGTTCACTGCCATTTGTAACTTCTTTTAATTAGACATTTGGTCTCCAGTATAAAATATATATTGGCTAGAAAATTTCTTGCTATAATGTTATAAATGCTTACACATACTATTTACTTTCAAAACAAAATCTGTTGCATTAAGAACACTCGCTTGAAACACACTCTTCTTTTGGGTTAAACAACAGGATAGCTATTAACTTATATTAATATATTTCTTCAGGCGTAAGAAATTTTGTATAAAAAATTGAAAGTTGTCTTTTAAAATCCTGAAGAATACTATGACTCCTAACTGCTTTCTTCAGCTTTCTTCCATGTCAAAAAATTTTATCACGCCTAATCATGCAAAGCAGTACTTCAGTAAGCATTTTGCTTTCTGTGATTCTTTCTAATTGTGTAGGTCCCAGTTTCTTTTCTCTCAGAACTTTTCATAGCATAATTGTCTTCTTTGTTTTTAAAGATGAGTGGTAAAATGGTTTAAATTTATCATCCGCTTTCCCTTTAGAATTCTCGGCTCTCGAGCTGAGCATGGTTACAATGTTAAAAATTCATGTTTAAAAGGGAGCAAGTTATTCATGCTTCATCTCGTCGTATCACTATAGCTTCCATTGAGTATCGGAACAGGTGTGGAACATGTGCAACTACAGCTTCAAAAAATGAAGCTGTTATTTTTTCTCATTTGATTACTCATTTATGTTGTAGCCTATTACAATTCATTGAATGTCGAGTGATAACCTAATTATATTCGTATGTCTTTTTACTTTAGTGCTTCTTCATATTATTATTCTTGTATTCAATTTTTTCTACCGATAAATATTTTTAAATATCCAAATGCAGGGAATCCTCTCAAATCAGGGGCAAGTAGCTAATTTCTTAAACATTAGGGTTAGATAAATACTTCCAATTGAAAAAAATGCTTTCAATGACGCAAAGAATTGCACTTAGTGTTTCATGCAATGAATGTACAGCTGAAAGAATTCCGTATTAATTACTCATATATTAACTATTGGTTATGTATAGTAAAACATTCTGAACGCATTAGTTCATTAAACAAAAAAAGTCTTGTTTTTGTAAGACTACAACTGACTTAGTTGTGAATCTTTGAATATCACTCCTTTAGATTATTTCAAAAGTCAAATCTGAGGAAGATTAACGAAGCGACAAGCGACTTTTGTTGAATCGACAAGTCCTTTGATTGACTTAAAATAATGAAGTTCAAAAACTGTTAATGTGATTAATTTTAGTCACAGAAGAGTGGAGCTTTGAAGTAGATACTTTGTATATTTTTAAAGCTTGTATAAATGATATTACTCTTAAACAGTGTAATAAATCTTGTACTTCTTCAATAATATTAAGAACTGCCATACGCCATTGGGGGAGCTAAACTCTTATCTGCATTACAGATAATAAATAGAAATCCGTATTAACATCACTCCCTTCAGTTTACAGGGACAAATGTTGAAAGCAGTTGGACGATAGTTTAAGCGGATTTCTAGGATCTTTTCGAATTATGGGAGGATTACAATAGCTTTCTGCAAAGCTTATTAGGAACACTCGCAACAAATGTATTATAAAGATGAAATAAATCTTGACTGGAGTTACTTAGTAAAAGTTAAAGCATTTGATAATTGATATCATCACGATTTAAGGATTTCCTTTCTTCAGTGAGGAGCAATTTAATTAGAAAAAGCTAAGTCCAATATAGGAAGTGCATAGGTTTGAATTGCAATGAAGTCCATTCATGTGAAGTAACAGTTACAAGACAAACATGCCTGTACATGTCATTAAATATTAACTAAATAGTGTGCCGCATGGCATAGAGCGCAAGCATGTCTCTTATTTAATTTCTTTCACTACGTCAACACTGTTAATCTTTTGCTCAAATTTTTTAAATTGATAAAGTGTTTCAGTTTTTGTCATTTGGTAATTATAATGCTAGCGAAAGACAGCTGTCATACGAAAGCGTTTTGCAATTGTACACGCGGCAGTCCCGAGTTTTACTCAGGATTGTGGAGTACATAATTGTAAAACGCAACAAAAAGTGAATACGGAATTTACAAAAGCAATGACTGAAAATCTATTTTCTCTACTAAGACTGGAGTTTTAAGTCTGCATTATATATATATATATATATATATATATATATATATATGTATGTATATATGTGTGTGTGTGTGTAATGTAATATGAGCCTTATGTTTTCCCAACATAATAAATTTTCACGACCTAAATTGGAAAAATAAAATCAGCATTCTACTAAAAATTGATAGTATATAAAAAAATCCAAAGAAATGTCATTACAATCGTAATTGGATTTATTTCTACTAATTCCAACGAAGGCTTATGCTTTTGATAGAAATTAAAAAACTAAATGAATTAAAAGTTAAAAATAAAAAAGGTGATATTAAAGTTCTCATATAAGAACTAGTATTTTCTTGAGAAAGAAATAATAATAATAATAAAAAACAGAGCAAAAAATAAATATTTTTTTATATATTTTCAAAAAAATCGCAGGATACGCAGTTGATTCAAAATCTAAATTGATGTGAGTCACTTTGCCACATGAATATGAATTGAAATTTTTATTTTATTCTGTTTTTATGGCAGAGCACAGAATCAGAAAAAATATTACTAATGGCCAGAAAATGCTAAAGCAATGTAATTTCTAATGTAATGAAGATCTGTAGACGTGATAATATAATTTTAAAATTAAATCTTAAGCTGGTTGTATTAAAAATATACTTTGTTTCTCTTTCCAAAATTCAATTGCAGAATGTTATATAATTGACTGATAATGTATTACCCTCCTGATTCGAGATGACTTCTCTTTCGAATTCCCATCGAAAATATTACGTCTTCTTTTTTTATAATCAAATAAGTGTACTAAAGTTGTACATTACCGGAAGTGAAACCCTGATTTTCTGTTTCTTGTATTTTCTTATCAGATGGAATTCCTTCATTCGTTTTGATGATATTTTCTTATGTCTTCGGAATCAGTGATAGAATTGCAGTTATCAGAATATGCAGCTGATAGAATTGCAGTAAAGTTATTCATAGCAACGTTTGTAAAATTATTAACAACCATTTTATTGTTCGGAATCCGAGCCATGAAAATAAATTTAATCTCGTTGACTAAATTAAATCAATATTTCCTATTCTTTCTATTTTTTGATAAAATCTGAAAGAATTTATTATTTCGTGGAATCAGATTTTATTTGCAAGCTCACGGAAGATAAAAAGGAGTGATACAAATCATAAAATCTATGAGGGAAAATATTGGTCTGTCTGTTTGATAAATCTTTTCATCACTATTGAGATGAGAAAATTTGTGATCTTGTGACAAGTTTTCAATTTGCTGACTTCGCAAGTTTGTTTTATTACGGTCCTAAATTTGACAAGTCTCTCAGGTTTCAGGGAATGACGAAAGTTTCTAGAAGTTTTAAAAGAAGGTTGTTGAAGTTATCTGGTGCGATATGAGATTCGATGGTAAACACAAAATACACATTACTTTGAAATTAATTGGGGAGTATGAATTTCAGAGACTTTTTTTGCAGTGAAGTAGAAGAACGGGATTTGATATAAGTGGAATTATTTCTCCCCAAACTCTATCGATAATGTTATCATCACGTAAAAAGCTATAATAAAACCGTTTTCTTTCATTTTTATGTTTATGATAGACTATTTGAAGAACGAGAAAAAATAAGCTGTTTTCAAATTAATTAATAACCTTTTCAAGATCAGAGATTTTTTTTACCATGGCAATTTCAAGAAAAAGATAAAGTCTTTGTTATCTCAATTTTTATATAAATTTCAATGTGAAAAAAAATTTAGAAGAAGTTATTAGGAGTTCTATTTCATTTACCTTTGAATTTGAATTTATTATTTCATAGGTGAATGTAAGAAATGGATCATTGTCAGCTTGTTTATGTTTGTAACTTCATGCGTTTCTTTCCCCTCTTTTTTGTAATTTTCATTTGTATTATTTTTATATTAATAATTTTACAAGATAAAATGGGAGAATTTTATTTATTTTCCATAATTAAAAAATGATTAATTAGAAAATGAAGTCGACACAAATTCACGTGATATGAGTTCATTTCCAATGTAATGCTGGAAACTGTGGTCCATCTTACAGGAGAATGAAGAGACATCATCATAAGACAATAAGACAAAGCATAAGACAACACAACAATTGTATATGTGCAAATTACTTTCGTCATGTGACTGTGACATCACATGAATTTTTACCATTAAAACGTTAAATGACCATTCGTCTACGAAATTCTAATGTTCTCTCTCTTATATTTCCGGCTCGTTAAAATATAATATATATAGGATCTGAAATTATATTTATCTCTGATTTGCTCAGTCGACGATTTAGATATTATATAATTAGGCCCTAATTTTATATACCTCTTTGACTTACTGGGCAGCTGATTCAAATTCTACATAATAACGTTCTGAAATTATATTTATGAAACCCAGTCACTAATTGGCAGATTCTCGGAGATCGTAAATCCAAGTTGCTATACTACCAAAGATTTGATGTGAATTTGTGCTTGAGGACCATATGTCGGTTGAGGGGGGGATTAAACATATTCTCTCTGATGGGATATGAAAACATAATACGTATAGTGTACCAGATGAACCTTCGCCATCTGACCGAGGTTCAAAATCACCAGGTTCTTAGCAAAACAACTGTCTTGAAACTTAAGAAAGGAATATTACTGCAATACAATTTATCCAAATTAAACCTCTACAGCGATACCTTTTATTTATTAAAAAAATCCTTCAAAATGTCCTGAAAGAGAATAAAAATTTGAATTTCATTTTCGTACTTCTCTAAATAATAAGATTCAAGATGAATTTAAAATCGTGAGAAAAAGCCCGAAACAGCGCTGTTCTTTCGGGATGTGATTGCCACAGATGATGGGAAAAAGTCGGATTCATTGAAAAAAAGATGCTTATGTAAAACATTAATATAACTGAATCGAAAAATACTTAAAATTCTGTTTATTGGTAAATGAAAATTTATTTTGCAGCATAAAACAATATTCGAAACATAAATGAACGATAAAACATCACTCGATGATCGATAAGCATTTCCAGTCAAAAAATCGATATCGATAATCCATTTCCTAGATAAATGGGTATTTCGGAATTAATCGATAACAACTCTAATTACAGCGGCTGAATATGTTTTTACAAGCTTACTCTCTGTTTCTAAGAGTATATTAAGATAATCAAACTATGTATGCAAAAAATCAATAGAAATAAAATAAAGGAAGAAGAAATTGTATAAAACTTCCTGATCGATCAGAAGAAAACAAGTTTTTATTCTTGCACACAACATGGTGTCTGATTTGTCAGCAAAAAAAATATTTTGTTTTGCATAGAGCATTATTTCTTATATATCTGCATAAAATAAATTTTAATTTGCATAAAGTAAGTTCTATAAAGTAAGAAAACCTATGTTAATAATTTTATTTATGTCCAAGTTTGAATGAGATCAAACTACTATGCGAAAAAACGTTTCCCAATGAAATATGAGGAGAGTAATCAAATACGTTGTGCTTATTTATAAATAACAGATATTGCATTTATTCATCATTAACTTCTTAATTGCCTCTCTTGAGTTTCAAACATGTACCTAATTAGGGTATTTTTAAACTTTTCAGCTAAAATTAAGTTATTCATAGAAGCTATTATTCGCCACAAAAAATTGATCAATTTAAATTAATTAGTTAGAAATTTGGTAGACATAAAGTGCACTATAAAAAATAGGATATTACAATTTAATTATGATATGTTTATTTCTAAGTTATTAAATATTATAATTATACGCATTACTATTGATAGTCTTTATGATTAATATTCCAAGTGCTCTAAAGTTATTCAAAAGCAATCTAATTTTTTATTTTACTTTATTTCCAAGAAAATGTTGCACGAAATAATCCGAGTAAAACAAAAAATCCTTTGTTAAAGTTTTTGTATTTTGATTAACTGTTTACTAGCCAAACGCTTACCGTATACTTACCTGCAAATAGAAACAAACAAGCAATACTCCTACAAGAAAAAAAAATCCTCCACGGAGTCTTCCCATTTGATATAATGCCCTAGCAAGAAAATGCATTTACAGTATCCATTGAATACAAAATGTTATCATTCACTTTAGAAACCCCAGAAACTTGAAAAGAATTTAAAAGATAAAAATCGGCCATTTCTGTGAATTAGAATTTAGATTATTTTCAAAGGAATAAATTCAATTATCATTTTATAATATTTCAGGGAGTTTGCTAAGAGACTTCCAGAGATCGATAAATTAATTTTCTAGTGATTTGAATCAAAAAGACATCCATTGGAATTTATAAAATTAAATTTGTTTAAAAGATAATTTAATTTAATAGATTAAATTATTATTTCAAGTGGCTACTAGATATGTAATTATATCTTAACCAAGCAATTTCTTAAAGTAGCATTGAAGTTATTATATTTAATACAATTTGAGGATAATGAAATTTGCATTCATTCTGATTTTTATCGTCTTGCTTTCGTTACTTTTTCAAAGAAAGTTAAATTTTTTAAGGAGAAATTAAATTTTTTCTGAAACAATGGTAACTCCTGTGAGGCTAAAATAAATAAATAAAAAACCACATTAAATTCATAAGACGGCTTTCCCACGGATATCATGATTTTTTAATTGAATATATTTTGCAACTGTTATCAAATCTGGAACTAAACTTTTTATATGCCGTTTTTTTCCTATTTTTTATTTGCAGTTTTTTCAATTTTAATTTTTTAAAAATTAATTCTTAGTAATTTATGGTTTGTTTTTAAGATAATTTACTAATTCAATTGTTAAGATGAAATGGGAAATAAAAATTTAACAGATATATAGAGAGAGCATGGAATAGAACGAAATTTAATAGGTAATGAATTCAAGGCATAGGGAGATAAAAATACAGTACTTTAGCCTTTTCCTTCCACGAACAGTTATCAGCGTCAACAGTACACCAGCCTGACAAAAAGAAAAAAAATATTTTTACTGTCTAGCTGTTATGAGGATGTAAGAAACAAATAAGCGGAAAAGACTTCTTAGTTGTTTTTAGCTCGACACCACATTAATTGTTTTTTAAAAAATAGTATTTTTGATTGTTTTATCATTTTTATATGACAATCGTAAATACTTGAATTTTATATCAAACATTAATTAACTCCAGAGGAGCCGAAGACGAATTGGACAACATATTGTTTTTATGGAAATATCTAGTAGACACCTTGTGTAACTATAGGGCAAATAATTCTAAAAACCGAGGACGAGTTTCATCAGTTACAAGTGAGCCAATTGTACAAGAAGAGCCATAAATATACAGCATCTTGCACATTACCGTGTGATACCCGTTTAAATGGGTTTGAACACTTTGTGATATTATTAAAAATAGCACAAATGACTGAAATGTGGAAAATTATCATTTGTTAAATTGGAAAAATATATTTATTTGTTTCAATAAAAACAGGAGATGTTTTAGATCACTTCATCCATGAAGAATTAAACGTTAATATTTCGAAAGTTATATGAAATTTTAAGTTCACACACATTTTATTTAATACAATGTGTACACTATATCTAGTTTGATACGTTCATTCAGTTTAATAGTATTACAATTTTATTTTGATTTTTTTATGTATTTTTCTATTGTCCTATGTGAATTACCCAAAACAAACAAATAAAAACATTTTTAAGTTGAAATTTTTAAAACATCTTGTGTTGAAGAGTCAATGAGTTGAATTTCTTTTCTTCATCATATTTGGGTGAAATATGGCTTCGCTCGAAGAATACAAAGGCTAATGATAGTTGTTTGGAGAAAGTTGTCATACATTATGTACACCATATGCAATATTGTTAGTCGTAAAGAATTTAATGACAGAATTATCAACTCATATGTAAGAATATTTTATTACAATAAATATATTTTATAAAAAAGCAGCTTTTAGTAAACCAAATCGGAAATGAAAAATATCAAAACAAAATTTTTATATTCAAAGATGTGATGCCAGTTGAAATTATAACACAAATGTTGTTTTTTTGTTTCCTGTTATCGATAATGAAGCGTAAATAGGATTTTTTTAAATCAGTTTCTTTACCAGAATATTTTTATTACTTCGAAAGAAAAATCTAAGAAATATAGAGTGTTCAAAGATTAAAATGACAACAGTAGTGGCTTATATAAATCAATTGGAATATATAAAAATAAATTGACAAGTTTAATTAACTATTTTAAATAAATAATTAATAAAAACATACAATAATATTTAAAATAACTGTTTTTAGTTATCTAAACTTATAATAAAGCTCAGTGTGTGTGTGTGTGTGTGTGTGTGTGTGTGTTGGCGCTCTACAGGCCAGGCCGTTGGACCTACAGCTAGCAAATTTGGTACATGTATACCTTGGGGGTTGGAAATGTGCACGTCAGAGCTCTTTTTTGCGAATTTTTAATTACAATTTGAATTAATTAAAATTTAAGCGAAATTTCGACGTTTTCCCGCTATAACTTCCGCCAATATTATCGCACAAACATGATTTGTACATCAATTTAAAGATTAAAAAATTAGTTTTCTAATGGTATCAGTGTTTTAATGTATAACTTAAGCTTCTATTCTTGACGAATTTTTAAAGAAATATTTTAACCATGTTTTTTTAGCACGTGACTGGATAAAAGAAAAGAAAACAATGACGGATGTTCAAAAAAAAATTATTATCGCAATAAATATAAAGAAATGCGACTTTTAGCACGTGAATGGATAAAATAGAAGAAATATAAAATGTGATATTTTCTTTAAAAAATGCAAGGCAAAGGATTCTATGATCGTTTGCAATATTTAAATCATTAATTCAATAAATTATCTTTATTTATACAGGATTGAGTTTATACAGGATATGCATTCATATTCCGGTCGAAAGGCTAATTTGTAAAATATTATTAATAGGCATATATATTGTTTAATGCTATTAATTTGAGCTAAATGAAGTAAATAATTACATTTTATGTAGCTTGAGACAAACAATGCAATTATGAAAAATGAGTTTTAGATTTCTTCATACTTTGCTCTGTGAGCCAAATAATTTTACAAAATATTTTTATTAATATTTTAAATAAAAGTTGCTACATCAATCAGTCTTTTAAATCAATAATTAAATCTGTCTCATTTATAAAATTAAAGAATATTATTAGGAAAACGTGTTCTTTAGAATTTCCATCATCTTAAAGAAAATATTAATTTCAGGCCAATCAATGCCCGGAATTACTTCAAGGTTAATGAATATGTGATTTAATTGAAAATTTTAGAACGCATTACTCATGGCTAACCAGCTGGTCGCCAAAGGCGGCTAGTATATAATAAAAATACCGGATGAAAGTAAGATGTTAAAAAAGTCATATATATATTATTAGGTTGGTGCGTATGAAATGTCGGATTCTCTTTACATGCGGACGTTTGTCTCCCTGTTTTCGTTATACTTTTGTCTTTGGCATAACCTCATTCATAGTCGTATTGTCCATTGCCAGAGACTCATTTCAGCAAAATAGGTTTTCTCGAAGGTCTTCCCTTTTGTTATTTCTTTTGAGTTTATTGCCGATATGAATTCTGCCGACATTCGCGTCATTTTCTTATATGAGTACAAACTTGGTAATAGTGCTGCAAAAGCTGCACGCAACATAAACCAAGCGTTTGGGGAGAATACGGTTAACGATCGGAAAGTGCAGCGTTGGTTCGAAAAATTTCGACCTGGCGATTTTTCACTGCAAAATGAGCCGCGCGGAAGACCCAAAACGTCTGTGAAGAATGATGACCTGAAGGCTCTAGTGGAAGCGGATCCAGCCGTATCCACGAGGGAACTTGCTATCAGGATGAAAGTTGACCATACAACGATATTGAGACACCTTTCTGAGATTGGCAAGGTTAAGAAGATGGACAAGTGGGTACCGCACGCACTGACAGAGCGAAATAAGCTGGAACGAACTGGAATATGAAGTTTTGCAGCATCCACCATATTCACCGGATCTCTCGCCGACCGATTTTCATTTTTTCAAGCATTTAGAGCTGTTTTTAAGGGGAAAACAGTATGAAAATGAAGACAGTCTAAAAAACTCGATATCAGAGTTTATTAATTCTAAAGACCAAAATTTTTTTAAGACAGGCATCTACGCTTTAAAATCTTGTTGGGAGAAGTGTATTGAAGCGAATGGAGCATACTTTGATTGAATAAACAGCTTTTGAAGAAAGATATGCAGTTTTATACAATCACTTAAGAATCCGACATTTCATACGCACCAACCTAATAATACCTATTGAAATAACTTGAATCAAATCAAGTTTTTGTTGCTTTTATACCTTTATGGATGATGGGAAAAGCATAAATATTGCATGAATAGATAATTTTAGCACTTAAAATGTCAATACTTGGGCTATGTATAGTTACGTATTCTTTGCGTTGTTAACTATTGACTGTCAATAACTTTCATGAACTGTCGATAACGTTGTTCAAGTAATTTTTTTATCACCTTGAAATAATTATGGTGCATACATCACAATATTAAATCTGATCTTGTGGATTAAATGGCTCCGAGATTATATAGAATAACGTTTGAAAAGTAGGATCCCAACCTGTATATTGTCCACGTCATCTCGTCACGGCTCAAAATTACGAGTCTTCCCACAGAAAAAGTCATCGCGTAGCTTCAAATGCAGGATATTAATCTAATAAAACAGTATTAAAATAATTCAAACACCATAAAAAATACTAAATACATGCGGCAAGTCAAATTACGATAGTAAAAAAATGATATCTCCAGTTTTAATGTTTATTTTCGTTTCCTTTTTTATTTGGTCATGGTGGCTTGGTTGTAAAATCGGATCAGAGGTTTCTAATTTAGAAACCCAATTCTATCTAAGAACCACCACGTAAGTGAGTCCGGTGAACATCCGCCTGGTTGGCGAGGAAATTTAGTAAGGGATGCCGTATCAGGTATCTTCCTCGTCTTCTGACCAAGATTCAAAAGTATGTTGTCCATCCCAAAGTAATTTTCATGTTGCTTAAAAAAAAGAAAAGTAAATAAAATTAAACTTTTTATATTTCGCCATACAGAATCAGATGCTTTTTAAGAATCTGAAGTAAATTCAGAATTTTAACATTATTAGGTATTATGTGCTGTGGTTAAGTATATTACGCCTTATATATTTGAAGAGCAAGGTTTTTTTCCAAACAAAAGTATTTTATAGATATTTTTCGAGTAAATCCTTTGAGCTTTTTAGTAACTGATTTCCACTATCTCATGATGAATAAGAAATGTTAAAATAGAAAAAAAAAAAAAAAAAAGAAAAAAAAAATCAAGAATAATCCAAATTTTTTTTTATCGCTATTACAATTTACTGAAACATAAAAACTTTAAAAAAATTATAAATCTAAAACGTCAAATATTTAAATTTAGTGCTGCAACTTAGAATTTCTGAGGCGAAGACAGCTTTAAATAACTGATATGTTTTGAAAATTTTCTTACTATCTTCAATAGGTGAAGAGAACGTCTATTACTCGTTTATTTACCATAATATGAGAAATGAATGCAATTTCGGAGTCCATAAATCAAACTCAAATACTCGCATTTATTAAATTTTTGCTCACTTCATTGATTGTTGACAGCTTTTTCTCAATAAAGTGTGCTTCTCTAATATTTATGGGATAATCTTTTTCCTGCTTAGATTTTGCCTGAAAGTTTTATGGATATTATGCCGATATTAGCTATCCGTTTTCCTTCCTTTATTTTCCCTCAAAATAATATTTATCACTGCTTATTATTTGAGATAGTTGTTATAAGCATTCAGTTTAGATTCAGCTTTATTTGATTCTGTCTGAAGCCTTGACTTAAGAATGTAATTAACTTCTGCCTGCAAGATAGTGAAAATGTTGTACCACCATTTTATTTTTACTTTCCCATATACGAACTATACGACGAGAAAATATTGTAATTGGTTTAATAAATCATAATGTACAAGAATTTGTACTCGAGATTTTGACGAATCTCCATATTTTAGATCTTCCCGAATTCGAAAACCTATGTTTGGAAGATAGGTTTTTCTATCTCATGGCAGGTTTAGGCTTTATTTTTCTATAAGGGGTGTAAATTATGAGATCTCTTTTAACAAATGGCAAATGTTTTACATATTTTACATATTTACGATACATATTTTAACGTAATCAACGTGTTAATGATATTGGTCGCCTGGTTTTACAAATACTTTAAAAATGCAGTAAACATATAGGAACATGATTATTTATAGGATAAAAAGGTATTGTTTTCTCTAATATCTTGTAATTCATAGAATCTGTATTTATTAATCCATTTATTTATTCAACAATTAAATAAAGAATTTTTTTTTTAAATTTACCTGCCTGCAGCTCCCTTTCAACTCTTCCGATTAGGTAGTTACCTAATCGGAAGCTTGTCACTATTTCTGCCTGTGAACATGATAACACAAAATGGCTTTTAACTAGATGGATGAAATTTCTTCTGTCTGTTTAAAAGCAAATAAACACAATAACTTTAAAAAACTTGATAAGCTTAAATTGATAAAATTTGGTACACAGTTTCAACATCTAAAGTGTAAATTTATGTTAAATGTTAAACAAAATCTTTCAAAGGGTCAATTGTCTTTCCATCTGTACATTTGCATGCATGTAAACGCAATGACATAGAAAAAATGAAATTTGTTGTATGATCTTACAGCTAAAAATTTTGTGTCAAAATTTGTTTTTTATTGGTCAACAAAAAGGTCTTTAAAGTGCCTGCTTGGCGTTTTTTTTTCCTGTAAAAAACGCTCATATGCAAGACTATGAAAATAGAAATCTGAGCGCTCTTGGTATTTATAACCAACCATAAGGTTCCCAATTTTGACGCTGAAGAAAGTAGAAAGCACCTTTCTTAACAAATATTTAAGAACGTTTTAGGGTGATCACTCCCTTTGGTTCTCTTATGTGCTCAAGATAATAATTAAATTGTATCACTGATTAATTATGTTTCAACTTCTTTAGCTGTCTACAGAATCTTAATATAATGTTATATTAGATTAGCTTCCACCTTTGAAGAGTACAGTCGTACAGAAAAATAGCTTTCTATTTTAATGTTGCAGAGCATAATTATAACAGTCTTACCATTTGGTAGAATTTCATTTCTCTATTTGCTTATTTACAAAATCTCGGTTATGTCATGTTACACTATTTCTCCGTCTTGAGGTTACACGAAAGCAATTTGGGGATGGGACTTTGTAGATAAGCATATTTGGGGATGTAAATTTGGAGCTTGTTCAGATTACATGGACAATACAACAGCGCTTACAATTTCAATTCGCAAATTTTTACATCATACCAGCTTAATTATTCTGTAGATAATTATTCTTTTCCATGGCATTACAGAATCATTACACTGTATTCTCAGACTGGCGAAAAGGCTTGAGAGATTTATTAATTCCACATAATTTTTGTGCTGACTCATAACATTTATGAGTGACTTGATTATTAAAAAGGAAATTGATGCTTTTACAGAGGTGAAAGATATTGAATCGGTATCAGAGCCGATTTCCTGATTGAAAAATGTCTTTTAATTAAATAGTGGAAAAAGCAATAAAGTTTAAAAGGTTAATGACGTGTTTTAAACCTCTATAAGTAATATAGACGAAAACAGAATAAAAAGTAAAAGTAGATAGATAAAAATGTTCTGTAAAACATATAAGATCATCGTCACGAACTTAAATACTTTTATTCAAAGTATGACAAAAACGTTATTTTAAAGTTTCCAGTTTTATATTTTCATCTAATGTATTTGTTTATTTTCACTTTGGCGTTAAGAACTTCTTTTAAATAGGATCAGTACATCATAAAATCAAAAAGTGAAGTGACTGACAAAGTTAAAATTATATATTTTGAAAAATTTGTCGATGTTTTATGATATTCTGATGGAGCATATTTCTCTTGCAATTAAAATAAGATTTAGTTAGATATAGCACGAAAGTTTTAATTTCCCAACCTTAATCCAGTTTTAATTTGCATGTAGCAAAAATGCAAAATATAGAAAAACAAGAAAACGAAAAGGAATTATAAAACTTATAAATGCTATTTTACATAGTGTTTCTATAGAGTTTTACAACTTTTTTTATTCTTCATAGAACTTTTCCCGAATAAAATTCCATGCACAAAATCTGTTTCTCGTTTGAAAATAATAATGACACTCATTAGGGCAGGACTTCTTAAACTTTTTTTTACCCTTTAAATATTTGGAAGAAAAATCGAAACTTTTTTATACAATATTTTTTCATTCACACAAAAATTGTAAAATATATATGAAAATCAACTGTCGACAAGAAGAACAACCCCTCAGCAAATTTTGATACAATGTCTGGATTTTTTTAAATTTTCAATTACAGACATCAGAAGACTTTAAGAATGAAGTGATGTGAAAGTTTTGGCAATTGAAGAAAATCTATCGTAAGTAACAGTTTTAATTTTTTTATAAAAATAAAAAAGAAGAAATTTTTACTGCATAATTGTTAGACTGCAGACTTTTTGAGAACGGTCGTCTTTTCTTCTTTTCGACATATAGGTCTAACAATTTAAGAAACCTGTAGAGGAGTATTATTCTAAGCATGAAAACCTAGAACAAATAAATGTACAAACAAAAGCAGCATAGGAAGTTGTAAGATGTATAGAATATTTCAAATCCAATTTCTTGTATTCTAAGTATAATGAGCCCTGTTCATTTTTTAGTTAAAATTTTCTATTTAGAGGCACTTTATGGTATTTAAGGATATATCTCGTGAATTATACAAATCATAGCCGATAATACAGAAGTGTTCTGTTATAATATATTAACCCCTTAACTGATCTGCTTTATACATTATCTAAACAGACAACTCCTTCTTTTCGGAAATATACTGTCTTATGGATTCAATTATGAATACGTAGATTACTTGAGATATTTGTTGTTACGTGCAATTTTTGTATCGAATCTTAGTCTCTCTAAATGTTTTGATTTCAGTTTATGAGTTTTAAAAGCCAAAATGCGATATTTTTATGACGCATGGGTACTACAATTGAGTGGTTAAAATGATTTAAAAGATCTTATTTTGTGGATGAAGCCTAATATTACTTGGGATCTCAGTTCTTAAATCATGATCTTTTCAGTTTCCTCTCTGATAACAAAACATGATTTTTAAGTTGCAACAGAAACCTAATTAAATGACAGACTTACCTTCTTTTACAGGTGCTGATTGCAGATTGATATATTTAGCAAATCAAAAAGTATCTTCAACAGAAAACGTGTCTTGAAAAATTTGATTTTTTTTTAATATTTTGTCTTGTTAAAAATTAGACATTTGTTGTTTACATTCAGTAACTAAAAGTGCTTATTTTTACTGCAATGTGTGGGTATTTTTTTTTAATAGGCAGAGTTCCTTGTCACGTAAAATTTTTTTATGCTTCGTACAAATGAGGATTAAAAATCAAATCTATTAATCTTTCTTTAATTGAATTACATTGAATTGTGCATATAGCTACATATTTAAGTTGCTATGTGTATAAATGATTATGAATAAAGATATGTCTGTATGCAATATCTATCTATCAATATATATATATAATATAATGAAGTCATTTGTAGAACTATCATAATTGGTTTACTGACCACTGAAATGTGTTATTTATAATATAAGAACTTGGATACTACAAAGCTTTAAACATGACATGAAAATAAAAACTATAAAACATGCGAATTTTTTGTATCACCTATCGAATTTTTTCTTACAAATAAAATGAATGATCAACTATTCTTTTTTTGTGAAAAATTATTCAACTCAATTTCTTAAGAACAAAACTAGAATTAAGACATCTCGGAGAAATGTCTAAATTCGGTTATGTAATTTCCTTATTTATTGTTTGCTGTTTCAGTACTTTTGTTTCTCATGTTTCGATTCTGTCTAATTTTTCATTCTTACAAAAAGTTTTCTAAAAGGAAATTTGTTTGGGAGAAAGATCCCAGCCTCTTCTCTATTATTTTAATGACAACCGCTCGCAACTGTTTTTAAACCGAGATCCCCCCCTTTCTTTTTTTCCCTCACATTCTTCTGGTAGGTGTCTTTATAATGAATCATTTTAATCGTAAACAATCCGAAAGTTATTCTCACATGTCATGCCTCCCGTGATACCCTCTCTAGTAAAAATCTCTGCCCTAATTGGTAACTATACACTCTTTCATCAAAACAAAGCGCGCTTAGTAGGGAGGGGAGAAACTAACTAAAAAAGGGGGATTGCTACAAAAAAAAACAACGGGGGGTATGACACCAACCACCTTAACCTCCCGCCTTAGCGCCGAAATTAGTATCGATTCGCAAATGCTGAAACGTGCTCTCACCTGGCTGGCTACATCTCTGGGGGATGTAAGTCCGCAGGTAGGCAGAAATATCTCATCTCCTGATCAGGTTTCAACGACAACGAACAACTCCAGCATTAGCGTTCGTTGCGTACGTGAAACCGGAGCAAAAGGAGATTTTGCAGAAATCTCTGCTCCTGTCTCAGCCTGTGGGTCAGATTCACCAATCTTCCTCACTGCACTGCTCGGATCCGTCATTGCTCTTCGTTTTCACTCCAAGTCATTCATATGATGAGCATTTATCCGCTGGCCGATAGAGGGCGCACCCCTCAACCTGTAGCGTTCACTACAGTGACGTCACCTATCGATAGCGTAAAGGAGAGAAGCGGTGAGAAAGCGGGAGAGAGGTTGCTGTGTAATACATTACCTCACCATAGCGTCAGAGACAGTTCGATTTGTGTAGCGCCTGGGCACTCAGTGACTTGAGTTCCGCTTTTGTTTCGTTGACAATCTAACTTCGTTGGTAAGTCATTAGGTTTTTGATTCCGTAAAGGTTGCATTATAGAGATTTTCGGCTATTTGGCTTTATAGATACAAACAAAACAGACTGGAGGAATCCTAGGATTGTATTTCGGATGGTGATGAGAAGATTTGCGTCATGGAGAAGGATAGAATCCAGGGGACGCTCAGCAGTGAAATCAGCTATAACTCCATTTTAGGCTACGAATTTACATATAGAAGCTACTCATATTTAAATGTAATAAAATCTTGACTATCTAAAATTCCTTTTTTGATGTTTTTTTATGAAATATAAATGAGTAGTGCGACTTAATTTTCACTTTTTATTTTTTATTTGCTACTTTCCATTCGTTCGATTTTGAATTAATGAGGTAAGTTTGTTTACTTTTTGGATGCTGCTAAGTTCTTTGTGATTACAATCAAATGTGGTATGATTTCCAGAATTCTATTAGTAAAAAGAAATATTCAATATTTAATTATATTCTTTTCATATTTTCTTGCTTAGTATATTTTTAAATATTCTAATTATTTAAAATTACGAAATCGTAATGCAATAAACTTTAATATAACAATCTTAATTGCTATATAAACATAATTTTTAAACAGATATTTGATTCAGGGCATTTATAAATTATTTTGTAAATATTAAAATTAAATAACATGCCATCTTTTTAGCATCAACATCATTTTCCGAATACGTACTGAGTCAGAATAATAGTATTGCTTTATAAAACGGTAAATAAAATAATTTAAAAAATAATTTAAATTGCTACTGTTTAATGTCAACCTTATAAAAATCTGTTATTTACTAAATGCATAATGGCGACAGCTGTATTTCTATTAGTGGAGGGCGAAAGAGAAACTTTGGAAGAGCTCTGCAAAGAAAACAATTTTACATTATTTTAGTTTAGGAGTTTATGAATACGCTTATAGAACCGTCTCATGTTTACGTGCAATAAAGTGTTTACTATCTAAAATTCATTATTTTACTGTACAGTATAATATATAAACCAACAGTGCACCATAACTTTCACATTTAGTTATTTACTTTAAATTATATTTTGATTTTAAATTAACGGGGAAAGTTTATTCGGTACAATTAAGATTCTGATGTGGGCATTTAAATGCAGGTATGATTTCCTGAAATCTATCAGTAAAAAAAAAATAAAGATTTAGTGACCTTTTTTCTGAATTTATTTCTTGTAGCATATTTAGATGCAGTGATACTCGTAAAATCATGTCGTAATTTTAAAAAATCTTTTTCTTTAATAAGAATAATTTTTTAGAAAGTCATTGATTTAAAAAATTTCTAAGTGGTTCCATAAATATTTTTGTAAATCTTAAAATTAATTAAAAAGCTATTTGTTAAATATTCATATCATTAATATTTTAAAAAATAAATATTGAATTAGAATAAGGATATTGTTTTATAAAATGATAAATCAAATGATTTTTTTAAATTCTTGTCATTTTTGATAACCTTATGAAAATGTGTTGTCTGCTGAGCACATAATGACGACGGATCTTGTTTTATATTTATAGATCTACGATCTTAAAATTTTCAGCAAGGAAAGCTCCTTTTCTCCGTAACAGTTTATGAATTTATGAAAAAATCGTGAATTGAAACTCGTTTAATTTCAGTTTATGATCTTAGAATCGATTCTTATTTAAGTGTATTAATATTTACACTGTTTAAAATTTATTGATTTGGTGTCTTGTATAATATATAAATTAGTAATGTTTTTTTGTATTATATAAGACATGATTTCCATACTTTTTTTACTTATCAGTTTTCATTTTTTTTCGATTTTGAATTAATGAGGTAATTTGTTTACTTTTCGAATACTACTAAGCTCTTGACGTATATATTTAAATCAAGGTATGATTCACTGAATTGTATTGGCAAAATGAAACATTTAGTGATGTTTTTTTAATTTTATTATTTAAAATATATATCATGATTGTGTAATTCATGTTGTTGTAACGGAGCAGATGCAATTTGTTATTATATAAACATAATTTTTGGCAAATTTTTGGTTTTGAATAATTATAAGGGGCTTTGTAAATATTTTTGTAAATCTAAAAACCAAATAACTTACCATGTGTTAAGCATAAATATCAAAATAATTATTTGAACAAACAAGGACACAGATTAATAATGTAGCTTTATAAAAAAAGGAAAAGTGGAAAAGTCTTTTTAATTTCTTAAACATTCATTATTTGCTGCTAAATTTATGAAAATTGCGAATAGAATTAATATTTCTATTGTAACTCATTTCTCTTAATAAATATTGCTTCTTTATCCGAAAATAAGTTACGATTTTACAAAATATGTAATGAACAAATGTTTGAGTTTTGAATAACTTGATTTGTTATCTTATTACAATTGTTACTTATTATAATGATGTATTTTAATAAAAAATTTTATCCATTTATTATTCAACATTTTGTCAGTTTATAATATTATTTTTCTAACTTATTTTATATGATATTCTGAGTTAATTATGCTACATTTCCTATACTAAATAATAATCTTCTCAATTATCTTCAGCAACTGATCATAAAATGCAAATTATAGTTCTATAATTAATTGTTTCTATAATTTTCTATTGTTGACTCAACTAAGAGTACGAAGCTCGGCTAAGATTTAGGTAAATACTTTCATCGTCCAATTCTATTACTTTCATTTTTACGGTATATAATTTCTAAAAATTTTGCAAAATAAGGACATTTAATTTTTTTGCAATATCCTTTTTCAATTTATTTTGATTGTTTGATAAAATTATATTTTTGTCAGCTGTTATTGTTAGTTTCAAAAAATTAAGATGAGCATAAAAGTAGAAGAAAACAACTTTAAAAGCATGATTAGAATATTTAAAATTTTATTGGTTGCAACTATTTTAACTTAATATTCTCTTTAGAAAAGTGATGTAGCTTGGAATTATGTGGTTTTATTTATGAAAATAATTTTTATAATAAACATACATTGGTTAGCACATTATTTTCTAGAAATTTTGATGCCGTTGAATTTATTTCTTACTTTTAATATTTCATATTGTTTTTTATTTGTTATTAGTATGAATTCCAAACTATTTACTTTAAAAATAAATGCATTTTTTGAGTTTCTAATTTTTAGTTTTAACCTTTTGATACTCATTCTTAAATATTAAAATATTACTTATTTACCGTCTGTTGGGAGTCTTGTAGAATTTAACTGATTTCATTTGAAGTTCATTGCCTAAATTTTTATTTATTTTTTAATCTAAAGATTTTTAAATATATATTAAAAAATTACACACGATGCCAAACTTAAAAAAAAAACATGAAATGAAACTGGAAAAGAGATGATTTTCAAAGAACAATTAACAGCAAAATTATCTTTTGTTTTACATTTTACACCATGTTTATAACTTTTGTTTAATTTTCTTTCACATTTAAATAACAGAAAGACGATTTTCTTTTTTTTCAGTAGAATGATTAACCAGATTTGCAAAAATGAAGGGCTTTTTCTCGAAAGATTGTGCACTTTTGTACACATTAATTTTTTTTTTTTTTTTTTTTTTTTTGAGGGGATGGGGAATCAGAAAAATTAAATTGTGAAAATAGGTTTCTATGCATAATACTCCTTTCTGAAATTTATTAGCAATAACTTTCCACTTAAAGGTCATATTTATATGTAACATTTTTATTAAGAAATTATAAGGTATTGTTATCGAAAATCCTGGACATTTTTACAAATTCGATATGATAAATTAATATCTATTTCATTTTAATAAATTATATAAACTCTATGCTCATTCATAATACTTATCATGATTATTTGTTTTATTCGATAAATTCTTTTACACCAATAATTTTTTTATGTATTTCTAATGCCATGAAAGGATTCCAAATATATATTGAGGGCCATTTCCTAAAAGCATAAAATAACTGAATTTTAATTTTTTTTTCAAAAAAATACATGGAGTATCGTAAGGAAATGTGTTATCTCAGAAAAATAATTGTGCTTTGTATGCTTTATATCTTAATTAAATTGAGGATATGAAATATGAATGACCAATTTTAATTATTTCAAATATTAATTTGGGGATAAAATATCAAGACTGGTAATTTTGACTGCCAAGAAAAAACAATTTTTTATTAAAACAGAATTTGTATTCATTTTTTGTATTTGTAATAAATAATGATATTTTGCTCTATTATCTATTTTTTACATAGTAGAAATACTTTTAGAAAATTGTAACTCGAATAATGATGCATATGCAGGGGCCATACTTAAAATTTTTGCGTTCAAATGTCTGTATTGCAGATTCTATACTTCTCAATGAAACATAATTTTATCAGCAGGCCCTACGAGTGATGCATCATGTGAATAAAATATCCATTATGCTATATATCAAATTATTTATAAACGTAATTTTTAAATGGCTTTATCATTTCTATATATTGACCTATACCACAGTAAATTGTAAAAAAATTATTTAGTGAAAAGTTGCAACGTAATTTGATGTATTTTTAAGTGTTTACTAACATCATTTGATGAATATTTGCATGTATGTATTATTAAGACCATTGCTTAATGAGCTGAATATGATCCTTTTAATTCTAAATTTTGAAAAAGTAAAGTTTCCAATAATTGAAAATAAGTAATATTTTTCTTTTATTGGCTTTAATAATAATACTAATACTTTAACCCTGTCGGGCATCTACACATTTACTATACTTATATATTTAATTTGCATCTATGATTTTGATTTTTTTTTGTGCACGTTAATTACCCAAGATGTCCCTAAAAAGTGGAATAAGCTTTTACTTCCCTAAATAATACCCCTAGGTATATGCTTTCAATTACAAAATTTCATTAAATAAGATGGGTTAGAGTATGAAAACATTTTGGTTTCTGCAAAAAAGGAGAAATAAAAAAGTTACCGAAATTAAGTTTTTGACTCTCGTTTCCCAAAAGTGTCAGCAATAAAACGTTTTTCTTGCATTCATCTGAGTGTACTCTGTTGCCACTCATCTTGTATTTCCCACTTCCTGTTGCCTTTTCTAATTAATTAAATTGTTATTGAGTTAAAGGAACTGGCAACGAAGAAAAATTGTGATTTAGAATTCCATCCATATTTATGTAGCTGATAGTTCCGTTTTCCTGATGTTAAATAAAAAGTGTTTTTTTTATAAGTCAGAAAGTCTTCAGTCATAACAAAGTGGCGTCCGCGACAGGACAGAGTTTGTACTCTGCATTTGAAGAACTTGAAATTAAAAAGATGTACAGGTACGAATGATTTAAATTTCTGCTTAAGTATACGATATGCTGTTTATGATGATCAAAGTGATTTAAGTTTAAGAAAATATAATCACTTTCATTGCTTCAGTATAAACAGAAATTAAGAATCTATTACGAATCATTTTAAGTTACTATTTTAGTGCATTTATAAATATGGATGTGTAGTGACATCTTAATAAGCCAGTAACTACCCCTAAACATTGGTGG